>SKCR01015032.1:0-265285 GCA_019454045.1 Zanthoxylum bungeanum | reverse complement strand
ATGTCTAGTTGACGACTTTAATCTTAGCGCTAGCTGGGAGGCAACCCAAGTAATTTGTGTATATATTGTGATTTGGTGAATTTTATTTTTGTGTGTTTAATTTGTGTAGGTAAAGTCAGATTTCAGGATGGAAGAAGTTCTCACAAATCTTCACAAGCAATTTCCTTCTCTCCCTTAAAACTCTCTTATGAAAGTCTACAAAGCTCTCTTGGAACGGATGAGACTATTGATGATCAAAGGTATTCCTAATGACATTCATTGGATTATTGAAGCACGGGTCCGATTGGCAGGTGAGTCTTCTGACTCGTTTGTTTCACATTTGCCTGGTTTAGGAAGAAGTACATTTGCTAAAAAGAGAAGAGCTAAAAGAATGGGTGCTTGCTATAAATGTGCTCACATGACATGTAATACTCGTTGTCGTTCTTTAGGAATGATGTCTGATAACCGCGAAGATAAGATTAATTTCATTAGGGATGGCTTGAGTAAGGAGTCTTTAGATGACATATCTAAGACTCTTGAGACGCATCCCAGTGGATATTTGCATCACACAATTCACATGTTATATGCACAATTTCGTAAAGAAAGACAACAGTTTAGTCTCGGGAATATGACTCAAAAAGACCTTGTTTGCCAATTTATAAGAAAATTGGATGGGAAGCTTGTCCTTGACGCATAGACGTCATTCAAGCCATTACGTTCTTGTAAATATTATATCTATTTGTATTTTCCTAATAATTGTGATTTGTTTTGTTATTTTCTTCTATTTTCTACGACAAGATCCAGACCTTTTTGACCTTTCACGATTTATTTTACTGTTTAACTAATAATTATCATTTGGCAGGTACTAGTGATATTATTACTCACCCTTTTCAGGTGTTATAAATTCAACTCATCATTGCACTTTTGAAGGCATCCATATTTGAGAAAAGAAACATACATAAAATGGAAGCCACTTCAAGAAGACGAGTTGTAAATATCTGTGTCGTTTGTGGTACTAGTGTTGATACTAAGCCATAATACATAGCAGCAGCACAAGAATTGGGTCGAGTCTTAGCTGAAAGGAATATGCACTTAGTATATGGCGGTGACAATCTTGGACTTATGGGGATCATTTCAAAGGCCGTACAGGATGGAGGCAGTCAAGTCTTGGGAATCATCTCAAAACCTTTGGCAAAGGCGAATCTTATAGGATCATCAAACGGAGAGGAACTGATCGTGCCAGGTATGTTTGAACGACTAGTGGAAATGATTAACCATGTTGATGTTTTTATTGCTTTACCAGGTGGCTTGGGTACAATGGAGGAAATCTTTACAGTACTATCTTGGGCGAACTTGAACATACACCAGAAACTAATTGGATTGATCAACGTAGATGGATTTTATGATTTTCTTTGTGTATTTCTTGATGATGCCCGGAGAAATGGGTTCTTGTCAAAACTTTTAAAAGAGCTTCTCTTCACTGCCAGAACTGCCCATGATTTAATTGACCAAAAATCTTAGCCTATGAACCACAAATTGACCCTATCCTTTCAAAGATAAACTGGTCTGATAATGATTATGGTAAAAAGCGTCGGATTAATCTGGATCTTAACTTTTAATTTTCATTTTAGATGTAGAATTTCAGCTAACCAGCTACTATTTTCTAAACTCATCTTCTACTTTTTAAGACATTAGGGACAATGTCTCATTTAGATTTGGGGGTGGGGAATAGTTGACTAGTATCTTATTTTTATGTTGTTTTTATTTTTAGTCCAAAATTTTCGAAAAAATTCCAAAAAAATTGAAAATTTTTCAAAAATTACAAAAATATTTTGTGTTTTTATGTTTTTAATTTGATTAATCAGGTGAAATTGGTGTGAGATAACTGTGTAAGGAATTTCCACTTCTGAGACGTATCTCAACATATTTAGGAACAAGTTAATTTTTGTTTATTTCCTTTTAAATTATTTAATTTGTGAATTCTCCATAAAACTGACTAAAATGAATCTTCATATGTTAAGTTGACAGGTATTATCAACATACATAGTAACATACGGACATGAGTAGTAATTGACGAGTTTGTAATATTCAGTGCTATAGTTTAATTGGAGGAAGCATCTAAAGAGCGATGGGATTAATATATATATATATATATATATATATATATATATATATATATATATGAAGTCTGAGTAATTAAGTCTGTAGGGGTGTCTTAACACCTAGTACCCTAAATCCAACTGGTTTGGGAGTCACTGGCCCAAAGCTCATTACATGGATGGATGATATTGTATATAAATAAAAAAAATCTGAAAAATAAGAAAAATATTTCATTGCTAAAAAATGTGTGAAGTCTGATATAACTTTAGGATAAAAATATTACCTTCTTTTCAACTACACTTGTGACTATTGTGGGCAAAAATGATTTGATTAATATTTTGTTGGCTGCGTATATGGAGAATGGTAAAAATAATCGGAGAATTTACTTATTCGGTAATTTAGAAAGAAACAAAACAACTATTAACTTGGATTAGAAGTTTCACATGATTAGTCACTAACTTCTTTATTCTCTTTTCTCTTGTCTTTTTGCTTTTGTGTGCATTAGTTTTACTTTCTTTTTTACTTTTATCAAATGTTTGTGGGTATCATTGTTGTAAGCCCTCACGAGACTACAACTCGTCCACTAAGGACACATAGGGGTTTAAAGGCTTGTTGCATACGCTAAATGCAATCGTGATCCCTACGAAAGTTGCTTAGTTTAATTTTTATTTTAAAGATGTTTATGTTATTTTATTTTGATGTTTTGCTCGAGGACTAGCAAAATGTTAGGTTTGAAGGTGTGATGAATGGTAAATATATCACTATTTACCACTCATTTGACCTAATATTTTGTATAGATTCTTGAGTTTTGTGAATGTTTTGATGTGTTTTGTGTTATTTTATAGATAAATAAAGTTTCAGGACTCTCTGGAGGTGATTTGGGGCCAAAACAGTGAAAACGGATAAAAAGGGCAAAACTATAATTTTAGCGTCGCGACACGAACGGTGCTTCGTGACCGCTAACATGCGCCGGAACGTGCTAACGTGCGTCGGGACACGTATCAAAATCTGAGAAGTTTGATCTTGCTAACATGCACCGATCTTGCTAACGTGCGCCGATCTTACTAACGTGCACCGCTAACGTGCGCCGGACACATGTCACCATCACATGCTGCCGACAATCCACATCGCCACATCATCACCACGTCAGCACAATTATTGAGTTAATTATCCAAAATGCCACGTCAGTAGATAATAGAATCGAAGCAACCAATCAGCGCATGCCACGTGGCGCGTAGCGACGCGCCCCACCTAGTGATGTCTATAAATTGAGCCGAATTTTCTGATTCAAATCATACTCTCTTCTGAATTCCTTCTTAAGGATTTTAAGAAGTTTGTATCTTGTTTATTTATTTTTAGTTCTGTAATTAATTTATTTTACTTTTACGCTTTCGCACTTTTTTTTCTTTACTTTTTAGTCTTTACTTTCCGCAATTTATTTTTACGCAATGAGGAGGTAACTCCCCCTTCCTGGGGTAAAAGGTAAAACTTTTATTATTGCTATTTAGTTTAATCTCCCTTAATTATAATATAATAACTATTTAAAACCTGACTTAACGAGAATACCGCTATATTGGTCGGTTGGTAATTATTTATAAATTAGTTTTAACCTGACTAAGCATGGATACCGCTTGGTTGGTCGGTTGGTAATTAATTAATAATTTGACTTAATCAGGATACCACTTATATGGTTGGTTGGTAATTATCACGCAAAGTTAATATATTATATTAAGAGAGATATTTAAAATAGTAGTAATAAAAGTTGATCATTTAACCCCCGATATGTTCTTTTATTGTACTTTTACTTTATTTACTTTTCAGCAATTTACTATTCAGCAATTTACTTTCCAGCATTTACTTTATGTCTTTTATTTTATTTAAGCTTTTATCAGCCCTAGTTATGTGTCGTAACTAAGTCAGTCATCTGGGGTTGTGATGAAGTCCAATATCACCGATTTATAAGGGGTTAAATTACGATTTGGGTAATATAAAGGTTTATTTATTGAGCCTTAGTCTTAATGCTTCTTGTTAACTGGCCATTAATAAGATTGATTCGGTAAACTTAAAATGAACTTGGAAAATGGATTTTAGGTTAAAGACCTTAGACTCAATAGCCCACGATCTTCCTTGAGGATAGATAACCCTTTAATAGATTTCCTTACAGGATAGGAATATACCTGTCGGGCGGGGGTAGCCATAATTGGAACTTAATCTTAATGAATTCAGGTAACTTGGTTGACATAGGAATATGATTAATTAAGTTACACTGGGTATTTGTATCTGACCATCGGAAGAGACTTTTGCATAATTTTGTGCTCTAGGTTAATAAACCGATATATTACACAAACGTAAAATAACCACTTCATCTTTTAAAAGATATTGGAAAGATTCACAACCATTGATAGTTTCTAAATCTTGAATTTTCCTCAATCTTCTTTCGCACAACTTTATTTACTAGTTTAAATTTAAAGTCACCACCCAATCAAAACAACCAATCCGTTAGATACTTGTAAATATTTGGCTTCATAAATTAATAGCTTAGGTATTAAGTCCTCGTGGGATCGATACTTTTTATACTACTTGAACGATACGTGCGCTTGCGTTATACGCGTGTGACAACACCGGTCAGATTACGCCGGTCAGAATGCCATCCAAACAAAACCCTAACTAGTACTTCTAAATGAAATCTCACAAACTAGAACATGTATTACGGACATGTGAAGTATGACGTAAATTGAAGTGTAAACTGAAAAATAATCCGAACTCATGAGCTGAAAATGTTGTGGTTTTATGGAGAAAATCCGGTAACGCAGCGGAAAAGTGGAAAATCAAAATTTTCCGATTTCAAAATTTTTCTTGGATTAATTAAATAAACTTATTTATTTAATTATCCAATTATCAAATTCTGAAAAATTACACAATAGATCAAATTTCTTGGTAATTACCGAATTGCCCCACAACTTTACGAATTGATCATTTTAATCCTAAAATTGTCAAATACAATTTTGGATGATTCTAAATAATTTTCAACATATCTAATACATCAAAATCAGATTGCAATCAAATCCCCAAGTTTTTGCTAATTGCCGTGAGCACCCCCCATTTTTCGGTTATTTGTAATTTAGTCATTTTTTGTTCTAAACATGCCAAGATCAAATCCAATCAACCCTAAAATTTACATGTATCATATACACTCCATAATACATCACATATATGAGAAACCCCAAATTTGGAAAGGGTTAAGAACCCTAATTTTATAATTTCATCAAATTGACCAATTTTACCAAATCTTTAAAATCTAACACTTTAATTCATTCTTTGCAACACCAAACAAGTCTCACCACTTTGAAATAACTCTAGAATAATTTTAGGTCACCAAGGAGTGGCTTAACAACTCTAGAATGACAACTTGATTTTCAAATAATCAAAAGTAAGCCTTTGAAACCATTTCACGCTTACTTACATGCATACATCTTTCATTCAAGTTCACAACCAATTAAACACAAACTATAACAGTAGAGATAACATCAAAGCATCACAAATTGAAGCTAAGCATGTTAGAAACATATTTCATGTGGAAGACTTTAAAGAAAAACTTACAAATACAAAAGATTTCCTTTTTGCTTCAAACTTTTCTCTCAACTTCTTTTGTGTTATTTTTGTGTCTAATGAACTTATGAAACCCTAAAGTGAAACAAAACAATTTATACTTCACAAAATGGCCTTGGCCGAATTTGGTGAAGAAAATATCTAGATATTTTTAATTTTTGTTTCATTTAATTTACTTTATCAACTTGTAAACTTTATCATTACAACTTTAATGATTTTTCAAACAAGTCAACAATTGCAACTCAAGTCATTTAATAAAATATCAAAACTTAAGATATTTATATTTTTAATTAATTTAGTTATTTAACAATTAAATAATTATTTAAATACAAATATATTAAATATATGTATTATATTTACATTAAATATCAAATACATATATATTTATGATATTAGTCAAATATCTCAATTTGACAATTAATCAATGTGTATTTGATAAAATCTATCATTAATTGCAAATACACAAAAATTAGGAAATGACTATTAGGTCCCTTCGCATGTATTTTTCATTTAACCTTTAAACGACTTATAAATAATCAGTATTATTTATAAATATTGTCATAGTGCTCTACGAGTATATTTCATTAGTGAGACTCTCTAGATTCAGGCATATCCGTCACGAAATCCAATTTCATATCCATAATTTACCCACCCGTAAATTATGACGACCACGAATAAACTCGATGAATCATACAAGTCGAGGTCATGGAAAATTTATAATTCCTCCGTCACAGGTATCCGGATATATCCCAGAGATATAGATGTAAATGTCAAATCTCTATAAGGACAATCCTATCGACGTCTCTATTAGCAATCTCTAAAAGAACACTTAGAACTGACTTCTAAAGTGTACCACGGCCCCATGGTTTTTATCTGATTGCTAATCATAAATGGACTACTTATGCTCTGTACACAGAACTAACGGATCTTATCTCAACACACATAGGACACCCTGAGGATCTATCCACACCCAACGAACAAACGGAGGTCTGATCTAAATAGATCGGTGACGTGACTGCCATCTAAGTGTGGAAGATGTCTCATGTGCCCACAATGGTATATCAAGTCGAAGAATCACAAATGCTACTCAACCCGATAAGATTCTTATTAACATTGGTGTACCATCCATTAAGAATCTTTGGTGAGTCGTTCAGTGTTTATCTGCTATAAATACCTACACGTCTATACGAGTCCCCAAGACTCATGGTTCATTGAGAAACCATTGGAATCATATATTCCAGTATACGACATGTACCGGTCTCAACGGGTTTACTTTACTGACCAAGTAGTGTAAACCTTGACCAGAAACTGTCTGAGAATGAAAACGTCATGATACAACTCAATGTCAGTTGCGACGGTTTTGCAACAGTATCATGACTAATCATCCTAAGGTCTATTACGACTTTACCATATAAGAAGATATATTATATTATAGAAACTGCTTATTTTATTCATAATAAAACGTTTACAAAATTATTTTCAAGGAAATACAAACGGGAATTGGCGCTCTGAGCACCAACCCCAACAAAAAACACAAACTGAACCCATAAATTGAATACGTAGCTGAAAACATAGCCGAATTCTTAGACAGAAAACTTGAACTGAAACGTAAGACGTAAAACATAGATTGAATCACATACACTGAAACCAAAGTATATCATAAATGTAAATAGCTAGAAAATATAAGGAAATGAGTAGCATTCACTCATAGAAAGAACGTCCTAATGCACATGTGCTCAAATAAAATTGGAAGGATCCCCCTACGTGGAATCTATCATGTGTTCAAATATGGTTAGCATACTTGAACATAACAATCCTAATCATGCACATTAATGATGTGTTTTACTCATATTGACAAGGAAACCTATGGAATTTCCCAACATACTGAAATGCAACGTGACGCAAATACAAAGCAAGTCTGGGAACAAACATCTCGTGACAACGCTAGCTCGACCCTCGATTACAACATCCAATAACAACACAAGGGGAAAGTTTGTTGCTAAACCCCTACATGCTTACCCAATACTAATTATCACCAAATTAGCATACCATGTAACATGAAATCAAACCCAATTCATAAATTCCATGACATGACAAAGCCCCTGATTTCTAAGGTTTACCCAACCCATGACATATAATGTGATTCCACTCAAATCATGCACATATCATGTTATTAGGCACATATCTAAGCATGATTAACTTACTAATCATTCAAAATCATGAGAAATCGATATGAGTTGTGCATGGGTTTCATCTAAGCTTGAGAAATCCATAGTGAAATGTAAAACAAATGATAAAGTGAAGAAGAATAAGCTTACTTGCTTCTCTAGATGCTTGGAAATACATTAGAATCTCAATATTTGACTTGATTTGAGAAGCTAACCTGGTGGTTTAGGCATAGGTAGTGAGAGAGAAAGAGAAACAAGAAAGATGAAGAAGATGGCCTATTTATATCGGCCTAAAATTTCAGTCAGTTTTCCTCTTTAAAATCACATGGCGTTTGAATGCCCGTCGAATGCCACACGAACGTGAGCAAATTTCAAAGGCCGTGTTCGAACGAGCTGAAGAACATCACACGAATGTAAGCCCCCTAGAAGGTTGCGTTCGGACGAACTGTAGAACGCAACTTGTACGAAAACTCTTAAGGAAGTTTCGTTCGAACAACACGAAGTATGCGTCATAAATGTGGATGCCAGTTGCGTTCGAACCCCAGAACAACCTCAACACAAACACAAAATGCTAAAATTTCAATCTCTTACATGAGGTCTAACTGGTTACCTGAAATATCATAGGCCTGAACTGTATGACAATGCTAAACATGCTAAACATCGGTGATGTTACAAGATCTTTAAATTTAATGTAATGATTATGATGCACAATAGCGTAAATAATAATAAAGCTTATGCTTATGCTTATATTATGGAGTCATAGATTGTATGACATGGAATGTTATGAAATGTTAATTATGAAACAATGTGTAAATTAATTAACATGGACCTTATACCTAAATTTATCATAGATAACCAACAAAAATGAAAATTTTGTGTGAAGCTAAATTAAGTAGTACATCATTTCATTCCGTATAATAAAGTTGTGAACCACTGGAACTTATTCACATTGTTGTGTATGACATGAATATTATGCAATCTAGAGACGTTAAGATTTTTTTTCTCACTTTTATCGATGATAGCACAAGATTCTATTTTGTTTATTTGCTGAGAAGCAAAGACGAAACTATTGAGAGCTTTATAAACTTTAAGAACGAAGTTGAAAATCAACTGGGCAAAATGATCAAAAGAATCATGAGTTATAGTGGAGGTGAATACGTATCACCGTTCGGTGAATATTATTCTAAGAATAAAATTATTCACGAAACTATTGCTCCTTATTAACCTCAACAAAACGGAATTACGGAACACAAAAAACCCAACATTGAAAGAAATGATGAATGCCATGTTGACAAGTTCTGGTTTACCCCAGAACTTATCGGGGGAATGCTTACTTTCCGCCAACTACGTTCTAATTAAACTTCCTCACAAGAGACTAGATAAGACACCATATGAATTGGGCAAAGGTGACGCACATTCCTACAAATACCTAAAAGTGCGAGGGTGTCTTGCTAAAATAATGGTTCATAAACCTAAAAAGGTAAAAATATAACAAAAAACTATTGACTGTATATTCATTGGATATGCACACAACAGTAGCGTGTATCGATTATTGGTATAAAAATATGAGATTTCTGATATCAACCTAAACATGATTATTGGATCAAGGAGTGCGACATTCTTTGAAGAGACATTTTCTTGTAAAAAAAACAAAGAATAAGATTTTTCAAAAGAATTATTGATATTGCTACAAGTAGTGATGAAGTTAATCAATAATTAAATGAACATGAAAATGTTAAGGAAAATGAACCTAGAAGTAGCAAGAGAGCAAGAACGTCTACGTCATTTGGACATGATTTTCTGACATACCTGTTAGAAAATGAGTCTCAAAGCTATAGAAAGGTGATGTCTTATTCAAATGCTCTTTTATGGAAAATGGTTATCAATAGTGAGATTGATTCAATCTTACAAAAACATACTTGGGAATTAGTTTATCTTCCTCCGGGATATAAACTGATGTGCTATATATGGATTTTCAAATGAAAGATGAAGCCGAATGGATCGATAGATAAGTACAAGGTAAGACTTTTCATAAAGGGTTTTAAACAAAAAAAAAATGTCTTGATTATTATCACTTCAATAAAAATACATATAGTCATGGCAGTTATATTTGGTCTTGAAATACATCAAATGAGTGTAAAGACGACATTATTAAATGGTGGATGAGGAAATTTACATGAAACAACCAGAAGGTTTTAATGTTACTGGACATGGACAAAAGGTGTGCAAACTTGTAAAATCATTGTACAGATTAAAACAAGCACCTAAACAATTACATGAGAAATTTGACAAAAAGATGTTGTCAAGTGGATTCAAAATCAATTAATGTGATAAGTGTGTGCACACTAAATCAACTCAAAAATGATATGCCATTGTGTGTCACTATGTCGATGATATACTGATAATTGGTAGTAATCATGAGATGATTCAGTCTACCAATAAAACTTTGATCAGTAAATTTGACACGAAAGATTTAAGAGTGGCTGATGTGATTCTAGGAATTAAAATTTTCAGAATATCAGAGGGATACATATTATCTCAAGCTCATTATGTTGAGAAAATACTTGAGAAATATAATAAATGAGATCTAAATGTGGCTAAAACTCATCTGGACCTAACTCTTCACCTATCAAAGAATACTGGACTGAGCGTATCGCAATTAGAGTACTCGAGAATCATTAAAATCCCGATGTATCTCACTAATTGGATACGACCAGATATCGCTCAAGTTATAAACAGGCTTAGTAAATATACGAGTAATCTGGAAGATAACTATTGGAAGGCCATAATAATATTTTTGAGGTATCTAAGAGAAAGTTTAAAATATGGTCTGCATTATACAAGATATTATGTTGTTCTAGAAGGATACACCGATGTTAATTGGATATCTGATACAACAGATTCTAAATCTATGAGTGAATTTATCTTTATGCTAGGGATGCGGCCGTATTGTGGAAATCCTCAAGATAAACATATATTGCCCGGTCTACTATGGAGTCTAAGTTCATAGCATTGAATAAAGTTGTAGAAGAAGCGGAGTGACTTCGAAATTTCTTAAAGGATATTCCAAACTGGCCAAAACTGATGTCGACTATATGCATATATTGTGATAGCTAATTGGCAATTGGGAGAGCCTAAAATACAATGTATAATGGCAAGTCTCGACACATACGTCGAAAATATAATACCATAAGACAACTACTCTCAAGCGACATAATTTTAATAAATTATGTCAAATTGAAGGAAAATATAGCGGATCCACTTACTAAAGCTTTACCTTGAGAGCAAGCTGAGAAGTCATCGAGGGGAATGGACTTGAAGTTTATAAATTATGAATTATCACTATGGAAACCCAACCTAACTGATTGGAGATCCCAAGATCTAGGTTCAAAATTGACAACTAAAACTTTGTACAATTCAAACCAAGCACTGTAGAATTTTATTACTATTTCCTATTCTTATATTGACGCAGAGTGTTAAATGTCAAGGTTAGGATAAACTAAGGCTTTTAATAATCACTATATTAGGAGAAGAGTCCTAAGATGGGTAAAGACATAATACCTTTTACAGTAGATTACCTATTTCAAGTAAGAAGTGAAGTCGTTTTCCTAGGAATTTTGAAGCTGAATTTCCTAAAATACTTGATGAATCCATGACCGATGTTCATGGCCAAATTGAACACAACCGTAGAATGGGAAATGGTCGAGGTGAAGTTGTGCGATGTCTATTGTCTTGATTTGCACCAATGGCGGAACAGTTCAAGACTATAGTTACTGGTTTGCCAAGTAAATGTTAGTCACTTACTAGGAAAGGTTTAAGGCAAAAAAACTACCTATTCCGATACAATTTTATTTCAAGAAAACTATCTCAAGTGTATGCATTGATATTTAGAAAATTATAGGGGATTGTATGAAATTTTCTAAATAATATGTGTATTTATATGATGTCTTTTGAAAAGACATGTCCTTTAATATGTAGCTTGTAGACAAGACACAAATTGAAGGGATGTCACTTAGAGTGAAAAGATGTAACCTTTTGATTTTAAAAGGTACATTGAAGAGTTATAACCCTTTAAAGGATTGCATCCTTAAACTTAAATGTGTCTTTTCAAAGACAACTTTCCATGTTTATAAATAGACCCCTTGACTTTTCATTCATCATTCAATTTTTCATTTTGTCCATAGGCATAATTAGAGAGTTTAAGGTATACCAAAAGAGAGAATTTCCACTATTTTTCTAGTTCGTGTTCTTGAGCTAAAAAGAGTGTTCCTTAATCAAGAAGTCACCAAGAATCCTGGAAGAACGTTAGTCACAGATCCGTAGAGCACCGAAGCGGGGCTAATAAGTTTTTAAGGAATGAGACAAACTCGGCTTGGTGTATATTTTTCTTTCTTTTACACAAAATTCAGATTTACAGGTTTGTTTAAATTCAATTCTAATTTATGTTTCTACATGTATGTTCATTGGTATTTCATTGTTGTGTTTATGAATTACGCATGTTTAAATGAATAACAACAAATACCGCCAACACTTGCAAATAAGGATAAGGTTTATTTAGATCCAAGTTTATAATGGGTATTTCTATAAAATCAAAGTTTTAGCTCTCAGCTATTTATTATTTGCAGTAAGTTTTCCTTGGCTAATTCATATATGGTTCTGCGCATGATTGTAGTAGTTAGTGACCTTATTGTGGACTGCAAGTAGATTTACACATTTTACCAGAAGGGATCGACTGCTGCTTATAGGATGAATTGTTTCCTTACATTTAATGGCATTTTTTTTCCAAATTTCACTGAGTCGATTTTCATTCCAGCGATTTGTTTCTTGATTGCAGGAAATGCAGAAGGGCAGACGCTGCCTCTGGTGGTAGCTGGTGGGCTACAACCTTTCCCAGTGTCAAGCCAGCCATCCCTGCTAATCGTACCATAAAACACATTTTTGCCTTCTTTAATTCGGATAGCATTCTTTTTTGGAGAGAATCAAGTATAGAAGTAATTTTGTCTTTATTATTTATATAGAAAGGGGACTTAGATTTAGGACTCGGGGAGTGAATCTTGCTCCCTTTTTCCTGTTTTACTTCTTTTTGGGTGGTCATTTGAATGTCATTTAAAATCTGTTGAACTCTAATAATGCCTTGGCATTCTACATCTAAACTTGATCCATGAATCAAACTTCTAAATCCATATTTATTACATCCTTCCAACTCCTTTAACAGTCGACCATCATCCAAATGATTGAATATTTACAACCAGATAGCAGATTTTGGGCTAAACTCGTCTATTTGATTGAAGTCACAGGTACATGATCCTCCACCATACCAAACAAAAACAAGAAGCCACTTATGATCACCACTTTTATGCACATGAAAGACTGCGCATCTAACAAGCACATTTTTAGCATATTATAAGTTGAGGCAGTTGCTAAACTATAAAATACCGGGTGGCTATCTTTTTTTTTAAAACAAAAAAACAAAAAAACTAACATCATAAACTAAGAGGCATTCAGAACATGTTTAACCAAATATGGATCCTCAGTAACTATTCCAAGCATACCTTTCTACAGAGACTTTCAGATTTCCAGGAATCAATCTTGAGCCTTCACGCAGAATAAAACCTGGCATCATCTAAGGTAGGGCCTGTCACATCAGACAGGGAGACTGGGAATGATCATTTTCTTGATCTCCAACCTCAGCTGCTAGGCCCAGGTTATCAAAAGTGAGGCTTGCACCTGCAGCTGGCTGTTCAAATTGAGATGCCTGGTTCTCCATAGTGTTTTCTTGCACAGCCTGATGCATCGGAAATAAGTTTCATCTGTCTTAAATTTTTTGATACAATATGTTAGCTAAGGGCAGAAAAATATTAGTTTAAGCTTCATTTTACCCGCAACAGCTCAGTCATTTTGCCAGTTCTGAAGTTCTCAAAAGGTTTGGATAGAGAAGCTGAGTGACCATTGACATTGGGCTGTACTGCTTGGAGGGGCTCAATTAAGAGAGTGTGATCAGTGTTGTTGGTATTATCATTTTTATTCTCATTTTGGATCTCTTCTGATTGTGAAGAGGGTCGAATTCTCTTAACGACTTCAGTCAAAAGTTTCTCAAATGGCATGCTGGCCAATTTCATTGATTTGGCTTCTGCCTCATGCAGTACTTCTGAAGGCGGCTGACTCAGCATCCCCTGGTGTCTAATTTGGGCATGCAAGGGAGGCACCTGATTTCCAACCGCTTGCACTTGGTTAGTGGGTTTTGATCCATTAGATGGAATAATAGCTTCTGTCACCTGTTTGACTTTAGAGGCTTCCAGATGGATTGGTTGCTTTGGAACTGAAGATGGTTGCTTGGCAGCTACTCGCCCATTTGATAAATTAACAGGCTGGTATATGTTTTTTGAAAGCACTGGATGTGCAGTTTGGATGGAAACCGAAGCCCCGTCTTTGCCTTTTGAGGCCCCCAAATTGGCAGTTCCATTTCTATAAGAATTGACATGCTGCTCACTCCTCTCCCTGGATTGAGAGTTATAGACAGGAACCTGAGAGTAATCTTCTGCCGGAATGAGAATATCATTTCTTCTTACCATTTGTACATTTGGAGCCACATCATTGTCAGCTGAAACAGGAACATATTGTCCCGGCTTTAACACAACACCCCTCAAAGTGGTTTCGGAGTTGCCGACCTTAACGTTGAGCAAATATCCAGCATCAAATGCTGCCTCAATAACACCATGAACTACTTGACCCACCAAAAGATCATTAGTATCATTAATGGGATGCACGGGATGCAAATGATTCCCATTGACACCTTGAAATCCAGGTGGTGCATGAGCATTCTCCCTACGAATTAAATTCTGAAACCTCGATACAGCATTCTCCCTATGATTGAGATGCTTTCTCGGGCGACCTCGTTTCCGCTTCATGGGAACATTTGCAGAAGCCTCTTTGTTACTCTCTTGATTGTCTTGGTTCATTATATAGCAAATTATCTTGCTTTTATCTTTATATATATTGTTTCCCTTCCCTGCATCAAAGAAAGCAGCTAATTGTGAGTCTATAAAAGCAAACCGATATCTTTCACTTATATATATAAATGTATTTATTTATACACAAACACACATACATATATAAACACAACGCGGGGTGCCTTTTGCTTTCTGAAACTTTACATAATAAAAACTTACATCATTTAATAATCGATGTAATTATAAACAAATATCATAATGACCTATCTAAATATCTATTTAGTAGGAAAAGACAGATTTTCCCGACAACAGGGTAATAGATTAATGAATCTACCAATCTTTCATTTCTTCTGTAATTAACTGACTTGATTGACTGCCATTCTCTCATAATTTTTCTGTAAGTATCTTCCGAAACTATGAGGCACATCAATTGCCAAAGCATGGGCATATGTTTAATCTCATATGTGTATGTACACAGTACACGGGTTAATGTGTATGTACACGATCAAATAAAATCATGAAATATATATAAAAATGCAAGCGTCGTGATTCCATTGATGAAGGTATACCAAAGTTGACCTTGAAATTCAACTTAACAGTGCCTACCTATAGTTATTGTCTCAAAAAGTCAAAATAGTGGGCTTATGTGCACACCCACCAATGAAATTATACCATATATATATATATATATATATATTATTTACAATAATACATTCGTCGTGATTCCATTACATAAGGATATCCAACAACTATGGTTGTGAAATTCTATTTGTTATCAACAGACAACTTGAATTTGCCAAGTTGACCTTGAAATTGGACTTAACTGCCTACCTATAGTAACTGTATCGAATAGTCTTCAATACAGCAGGCATACGTACACCCTTCGTCCAATGAAATCACACCATACACACAAACATACACGCACGCGTGATGATTCCATTGAACAGAGTATCTACACGCGGTGTAGAGTCAAGAAGAATATCCATTAAGAGTAAACCATAAATAACTAACTCAACTAATAGCTCAAATGGCAAAGTTTGAAGTTTCTGCCTCCTCCTTTAGCAACAAAGCTTATCACATAACATCTGCAGAGATCTATTAAAAGGAAAAAACAAAACAAAATCTATTGCTCATATAACCAAATTTCACAAAACCCAAATTCTAGCAGCTGCAAAACTTCATAGCCAGAGATTACTCAACAAAGCAAGATTCAAGATACTGATAACAAGTTCATAAGAAACTAAAAAAATAAAAAATAATCAAAGCTTCACAAAATAACATGTTCTTATTTAACACAACCCTAGAGATCACAAAACAAATGACTTAAAAAGTTGGCTTTAAATAGGGTTTCCAGACAAATTATACCTTCTGGGTTAGTGTTCTTATGTCAACAGTTCTTCAGCAGTGAGTTGATTCGGAGGGCAAACTGAATATTTTTGTTTTACGACACACAATTCTGATTGTATTTTTGTTTCCATAAAAAAAAAAAAAAAAAGAAAAGAAAAGAAAAAGTATTTTTTGCGGTTTTCGATTTTGTTGTCTCAGGCGAAGCGAACGAGGTGGTCCAAACTCCAAAGAGGGACCGAGTCACTGAGTTAAGATAAAAATCTATACCTTTTCAATAAAGAAGAATAACAGGCAAATAAGATTGTTCCATGTTTCAGTAAAGTCCACGTGGTAGCATATAAATGGACTGTTGTATAAGGAAGTTATATTGTCCGAACGCAGATGATTCCCTTTTCTAGGATACTGTCCAAACACGGCTAGTTTTCCTACACGGACCAATTTATCAAAATGTCATTAATGTTTAAAGGGTAATGCTAACGAATGTTCTTCGGACACTCATTAAAATTTCATTTTAGGAAAATTTTGATATATGAAATGAAAAAAAACACTCAAAAGATGATGTCGGTAAAGCTTTGGTAAATAAATCTGCAAAGTTATCAGAGGAACATATTTATTTGATATCAATTTGCATGATCTGCTAGAGCTCATGAATATAGAAGAATTTAGGTAAGATGTATTTGGTTCTGTCTCCCTTGATGTGTCCTCCTCTAATTTATACAATACAAGTAAAATTATATTTATATATCACTGTTGAAATATTTGTAACAGAGTTTAAGTTGCATGTGTTTTGAATATGATATAAAAATGACCTTAACCATATAAGTTCTTTACTTGTGAAAGTGCTTTATGAGGATCAGAAATGTATCCTACATCAGCATAACCAACAAGACCTGGATTTTGTGTTCAGGATCGGACTTGAAAACTTTTTCCTCATCTTTTTTTCTCTATTGCTGAACTGCAAAGCTATAAAACAGCCACTGTAATTTTTGATAATGGCAGAATTTCGACAACAACGGACAGCTCATGCAGTCACTCATTTCCAAAGCACTTTGAACGGTCTCTGTGTGTCAGAAACAACCCCCAATAATCTCAAAACACTCCCAACAGATATGGAAATATTTTATCAGACTGAACAACCTATGTGCCACTGATTGCTACTGTCTTGCACAAACTGCACTACAGTTGCACAACCTCTAGGGAATTTTAAGACTGATTTTATGCAATCAAATCAAGATCTCATAAATATTTTTCGGAAAAAATCATTGTAATGTATTTTTTCTTTTCTCTATAGAGAACAAGACACTAGGGTGGCTAGAGTTTTTATTTAACTTTTATTTAAATAAAAAAAAAAAGAACTAGCTTCCCTTTTTACTTAGGGTTGAGGTTTAATTGTAATCAAATTATAAAAATAACTCGTAACCCTAACACCCATTGAGCGTGGACACGTCCTCGTTTTCATTTTCATTTAATTAATTAAATACTTAATATCTAATATTAGGTATTAATTTTGTAATCAAATTCCAAAATTATTTAATCAAAGTTTAAATAAATAAATTAAGATAATTTAAACTCTTTAAATTTCATATCTGATTATCTCATAATCATGTGCATTGTAATTTTATATTAAACTATTTAATATATAGTCTTTAAGTGTGATTTGAATCAATTATTAACCGCATTAATAATTTGTCATAACATGTAGTTATGCATGTGAGATCATAATTGGACTTTCCAATTATTTTATGGCTCCATATAATGTATCGAGTTAGCATGGGTACCAAATAGACACACATCTCCGAGCTCTACTAATGTCGGGATATTGTTAAAACTCTTTAATCAAATATCCTGCATTATTAACTTCAAGTTATTCCACTAAAAACCTGAAGCTAAACTCTCGTCACTGCATATATATTTTATACCGAACCACATCGGCGTCCATCGATATAACCGCTATATATAGATTGGCCCTCCACGGGTATCTTATAATTAGAGCGAGTCATAATGTTCGTTATACCCCTCTAATTATTTCTTGTGCTTTAAGTACCATTGATTCTCTTTTTAATAATTTTATTCATAACTATTATGAATTTTATCTTTCTATTCGAAATTGAAAGATTCAAGCGCTCTAATTGTTCAAGTACTAAACCAACTCTTAAAGAAGGTACTCCTCAACTTCTCGCAAAAATGAGTGAATTCCATATTTATTTAAAACGTCCACAGTTACGTACCAAACCATGCCCCCAAAGTATGAAATTATTGATCGCGATTGCTACACCAATCTCACATTGTAAATCAAAATACATAGCTTGTCATGCAAGAGTTCATAGTAACTCAGGATTCAAATCAATCCATATCTATTATACTGATATGATTTTTTTTGTTTAAAGAATATTAAAAGAAATTCATTTCTGTATGGGTCCAATCCTATATGATCGCATCATATAAGGTGCCTCCATTACCACATGAACGATCCTAGATCAAGGTCGTCATATAATTATGGAATGGACAGCAACTGTAGATAAATCATAAACAAAGTGCTCGTCTTTCTTTGCTCTCTAAGAACTATTTTAGATTACTAATTTCAGACTTAAATCCTCTTGTGTATGACACTCACACACTAAGTCTGAAAAGACATGAATAATCATGAATATGCATGATAATTTACAATATGCGATTTAAAACAAACAGCTTGATAAATGAAAATTCATTGTTTATTTCTTATAATAACTATGTTTACATATTACACGATACTCTAGGACATACGTTCCAATAATCTCTCACTTCCACTAGCAAATGAGACATGTTGTGTAATCATAGACCCTCAAGGTAACCTTCAGAAACTTTAACCATCAAAGTCTTTATAAACGGATCAGTCAGGTTCTCCGTAATTTTCATGATGATTACGTCTCCCATATGCATTATCTCTCCAATGAGATGATATTTCATTTTTATATGATTCCCTCTCTCGTGGCTTATTGATTCTTTGAAATTTTCCACTACACCACCATTATCGCAATAAAGTTTGAGTGATTTATCCATGTCTTGAACTACTTCCAGATCTCCTAAACATTTATGAAGCCAGACTACTTCCTTAGCTATTTCACAAGCTGCTACATGCTCATCCTCCATGGTAGAGTCAGCAATACAAGATTGCTTTATGCTCCTCCATACAATAGCTTCACCACATAGGGTGAATACTGATCTGGATATTGATTTCCTAAAATCTACATCCGACTAAAAATCAGAATCAGTATATCCTATGAGGATCATATCCTTACTAGAATATACAAGCATATAGTTTCTTATTCTCTTGAGATACTTGAGAATATGCTTCACATCCACCTAATGATCTAATCTCGGGTTAGACTGAAATCTATTGACCACTCCCACTACATAGCATATGTCCAGCTCTTGTATAGCATATCATACACGGGACTACCTACTGTAGAGGCATATTTGATATGTCTCATTTTCTCAACTGCTTGAGGTGTCTTAGAAGATTGTTCCTTCGACGAATTCTAAGTCGAAAAGGAAAATTGTCTTTCTTGGAATTTTACATCTCGAATCGTACAAGAATCTATTCAATATAAGATGCTTGAGACATAGCTAAGAGTCTTCTCTTACGATCCCGAATAATCTAGATCTTAATTACATAACTCGCATCTCCCAAAATTTCCATTTGCAATTGGTTAACTAGCCAGTATTTTACGTCCGAAAATACTTTTATATCATTCTCAATGAGTAAAATATTATCGATGTATAATACAAGAAAAACCACATTCTTGTTAATGACGTGTTTATATACGCAAGGCTTATCGATGTTCTACTCAAAGTTATAAGACTTGATCGTCATATCAAATTTTATGTTCCAAGATCGAGATGCTTGCTTTAGTCCATAATAGACCTTTGCAGCTTGCAAACTTTTTGTTCTTGACCTTGGGTAATGAATCTCTCTGGTTATAACATGTAGATGCTCTCATCAATACTCTCTTGACATCCATTTGTCATATTTCATAGTCATAATATGCGGCAATGGATAGAAGAGTACGAATAAATTTAAGTATGCCTATTGGTGTGAAAATCTCACCATAGTCGACTCTACTCCCTCTTTCGAGATATAATCATTTCCCACCAGTATAGATTTGAAGGTCTGAACCTTCTCATATATTCCTCTCATCCTATTTTAGATCCACCTGCAACCTATAGATTTTACCCCATCAGGTTAGTCTACAAGTTTCCAGACTATGTTGGAGTGCATTGACTCCATCTCGAGTTTTATGTCTTTGAGACATTCCTCTTTATCAGGATCATTCATGGCACTACGATGGGTCAATGGATCATCTATACCATCACTAGAGGTGACAACTTGTGCCTCTTTAATGCCTAAGCAACGATCAAGTTTTCGCACAACCTTTCCGCTTCGTCTAAGTGATAGATCATTCTAATGTACTTGCATCTGACGCTCAGATGTTGAAAGTGCTACATTATTATCGACAACTATTATCAACGGTCAGGTCAAACCAACAAGTAATTCCTCGAGTACCACTCTATTTCGTGGTTTGAATTATCTCATGTAGTCCTCTTCAAGAAACATATTATTTGTCAATATAAACACCTTATTTCCTCAAGATTATAGAAGAATCCACCTATAGACTCCTTAAGATAGCCTACAAATAGGCACACTTATGGGCGTGGTTCCAACTTAGTAGTCTTGTTCTTTAGAACATGTGCTGAACACCCTCATATGCGAAAATATCACAAATTAGTTTGATGCTGTTCCACAACTTTAATGGTGTCTTAGGAACATACTTGGATAGAACTACGTTAAGGATATATAATATTGTTTGTAGTGCATATCCTTAGAACGAACTAGGTAATAAACAATGATGAAATATTTATCTCACCATGTTTAGTAGGGTTCAATTTCTCATTTCTACAACACCATTCTGATATGGTGTTCAAGGTGTTGTGAGTTCGGATACTATCTCATGCTCAACCAAGAATTCATCGAATCCATTATCGAGGTATTCACCTCCATGATTTGATCGTAGAGTTTTAATGGTTTTACCTAATTGGTTCTTAAATTTAGCATGATACTATTTGAACTTTTCAAATGTATCTTATTTATGTTGCATTAAATAAATATACTTATATTTATAATAGTCATCAATAAATGTGATAAAGTATTCATAACCTCATCTTGCACTTACATTCATTGGACCGCATAGGCCCGAATGTACGAGCTCCAGTGGTTAATTGCCTCCTAGTCATTTTACAGTAAAAGGTCTCTTAGTCATTTTGCCTTTTAGACAAGATTCGTAGACTGGTAAAGTGCCGACCTTTAACTGGCTTAAAGATTCGCTTTTCATTAATCTGTCTATCCTATCAAGGTTGATATGGCCAATTCTAAAATGCCACAAATATGTGTCAATGTGAGAAATATTTTACCATTTAGTTTTAGGTTTCTCAATTTTAAATATTTTAGTATTGAGTAGTGTGTTTTGTGTTAATGGTCTTAACACATACAAGTTACTTTCCAAATTTCATGTGTATATTTTTAATCTTTATCTAGAAATAACAACTGAATTATTATTAAAAGAAATATAAAATCAATTATCCATAAGTCTAGATACATAAATCAAATTCCTGCAAAAACCAGGAGTGAATAGCACATTGTCCAAATTTAAATAACAATTATTCAAAAAACTAAAATTTGTAACTTCTAATGCTCTTGCTGAAACAAAATCCTCATTCCCGACTCTCATGGTGAATTCACCTTCATCTAGGTCTCTCCATGAATCAAGTAGTTGTAAAGAGGAACAAACATGATTAGTGGCTCCAGAATCTATAATTCATATGGATTTATCATCTTTCACTAATAACGACTTAATTAGAATTACTTATGGCATTCTTCTTCTTCAGTTCTACAAGGTATTTATGACAATTCCTTTTTCAATGTTCATCCATATTGTAGTGGAAATATTTCCCCCCGGGCTTGGCGTCCTTAGAGCTTTTATTATTCTTCTCTAGTTTAGTTTTAGCCTTCTCTGTGTTTTCTTTCATATTCTTTATAGATTTAGAAGATTCCACAACATTTACCTCTCCATTAGGCTTACTGCATGCTGTTTATGCATGTAGCACGAGACACACAACACCCGCGCAACCAAATTCTAACCAGCAAGAGCCTGATCAACTCCATGCATGGTAGTGTTGTTCCTCACTCTTATTCTTTAAATTTTTATCTTACATTGAGGACAATGCAAGTTTTAAGTTTGGGGGTGTGTGCATGCTGTTTACTTGCTATTAGTTGTTTAAATTTTTTTAAAAAAAATTGTTTTAGTCTTTGATAGTAAAGTATAAATCCTGTGATAATATTGTTTGTTTATGGGTGAAATTTTAGAAACGATAAGTACCCGATTTACTTTTATCTGATATCTTGAATAACTTATCTATGTTAGACTCGTAAGCACTTAAAAAACAGGTTTCTAGCAGTGAAAACTTAAGTAGTTGACAATGTGACTAGTTGAAGAAATTGCATGTCGATGAATGACCGTTTGCTTAGATATCTATCTTGATTTGCTAGTGTTATAAGGTGTGGTATAACTAAAAAGAAAAAAGTCTCTAAAGAAAGAAAATAAACCACCTATAACCAATAAGCGTGAAGCTACCCATGGGCGAGTATTAGGACCACCATGAGGAGAAATGCTACCTTAAATGGTAGGTGTGTTAATAAAAAAAAAAGTGAAAAATGAGAAAAGCAAAAAAAGACAAGAAAAGAAAAGAAAAATCATACCATACTGAGCACGAAATAAAGCAATTATAGAGCATAATTGAGATATCTAGGTTGGTTTGACCCATCGATTCTAATTTTTAAACGAAATTATTGAGTTGGCCTACTTAGGAGTCAAGCTGTGACCGAACCTTTAACACACCACACACCGTGAGTCTAGCTTAGATAATTTATTCAAGAATTTGGATTCAGTTGCAATTGTGTACTTTGAAGGTTCTCTAATTTCATTTATAAGCTTTCTTTGAGGAAAATTTTATGTGCAACTATCGGGACTATCTTTTATTATTTTTTATATTTTTTGCATGATTGTGTGTGAATGACGTTTGTGGGTGTCGTCGATGTAAGCCCTCACGAGACTATAACTCGTCCACTAGGGCCACCTAGGGGTTTAATAAATAAATAAAATATAAAAATAATAAAATAGGAGGAACTAATACGATAGAGATTCTGGATCCTGATTTCACCTAGCTGTCGCCTATGTATTTGTTTTGCCAATTAATCTTTGTTCAGTTATATTATTTATAAGTCAAGATTCCGTAAATATCCACTCCCTCTCTCGAGCATCAGTGAAAATATCATCAACTACAGACTTCGATATCTCTATAAAAATCCAATAGTTAACAACTCATTACGCTTTGTGATTCTATGTTAACGACTTCAAAGGACTACAAATTCTCTCGAACTCTATAAAATCCTAGGCTATATTCTCTAGATCTATTCAAAATCTCATCTCTCGAGTGATAGATTCTAAACATATATCATCTTCAATTGTGGCCAGTAATCAAGAAGCATTAAACTCAAAAGAATATAAATAAACTGAATAAAACTTCATCACAAAATTGATAAACACAATACAAGGTTCAAGCATAGATTACATCATTCTCCAGAATTAAGGAGTTAATTCATGACAAAAGATAAATACATTGATAAACAAGTCATGAATCTAATGGAAATCATTAGAGTTCTAAGAAATAAAAACAAGAAGATAAAACCCGAATTGAATTTCTTCCTCTCCGGACGTCACCGCCTTAATCTCTTCTTTTCGCTCTTCAATCCTCTCATTGGATCTCTAAAAATATTTATTTCTGTGTTTTGTGCAGTGTATTAGCCTCCCCCTCTAGTTTTGGACGAACTGATATGTTTATAGTAGAGTCTGAGAGTCATAGTACATGTTAAAAACCCTAAAAATCACTTTCCAGGCTTGCACAGGTTTTGTTCCGCAAGGGGCGCTGCGGCGCTGAAAAGTGGGCGCTGCGGCGCCCAACTCTCTGTAAAATGTATGTAAATGACTAGATCTCCTTGAGTAGATGCAAATCGATATATTATGGGTCTCGTAACTCTTTCTAGATCAAAAGTTATAGCCTTTTTAATTTCAGTGCGCAGCTGATGCTGGTTTTTACTGCTTCTTGAGTCCGATGCTCCCAATAGGTCCCGAAACACACGTATTTGCTCCATTATCGATGTTCTAATGCTTCCTACAAATAAGACATAAAATAAACTATAAAATACATTAAATGGCTCGAAACATAACAAAATAATAGGCTAAGGATGTCGGAATCAGTGGGTATAAACCACACTTATCAAACACCCCCAAACTTAAGGTTTTGCTAGTCCCGAGCAAAAGATAAAATAAAAACTAAATTCAAATTAACAAATAAAAAATTACTAAACTAACCAAGCCACTTTCGTAGGGATCACGATTGCATTTAGTGTATGCAACATGCCTTTAAACCCCTAGGCGGCCCTAGTGGACGAGTTATAGTCTCGTGAGGGCTTACAGCGACGACACCCACAAACGTCATTCACACACAATCATGAAAAAAATATAAAAAATAATAAAAGATAGTCCCGATAGTTGCACATAAAATTTTCCTCAAAGAAAGCTTATAAATGAAATTAGAGAACCTTCAAAGTACGCAATTGCAACTGAATCCAAATTCTTGAATAAATTATCTAAGCTAGACTCACGTGTGTGTGTGTTTAAAGGTTCGGTCACAGCTTGACTCCTAAGTAGGCCAACTCAATGATTTCGTTTAAAAATTAGAATTGATGGGTCAAACCAACCTAGATATCTCAATTATGCTCTATAATTTCTTTATTTCGTGCTGAGTATGGTATGATTTTTCTTTTCTTTTCTTGTCTCTTTTTGCTTTTCTCATTTTTCACTTTTTTTTTATTAACACACCTACCATTTAAGGTAGCATTTCTCCTCATGGTGGTCCTAATACTCGCCCATGGGTAGCTTCATGCTTATTGGTTATAGGTGGTTTATTTTCTTTCTTTAGAGACTTTTTTCTTTTTAGTTATACCACACTTCACTTACGAGGGTCCGTTTTCTGGGGAAAATACAGCGGGATTACGTTGGCGGACGAAATTGACTTTTAAAATATTTTTAATCCAGATAAATTAACTGATATCATATATCTCTAATTTATCCATATTTCACCATAATCACTCATTAATATCAAATATCGAGAGTAATTACGCATAAAGAGATAGGATAAAATTTTCGGAAATATTTTCTGCAGTTACACGTTAATAGATATATTGGATCACCGAACAGGCGATCGATTATTGTAGCAGTGGTTGATCACTTTAATTTTAATAAATTATTATTTTACCCATAGTTCAGAAAATTCCCAGAACGATTCCGAAAATTCCAAGAATTTTTCTATGCATTATACACACTGCTAGAGTAGCTAGATACTATATCAATGGCCAAATAATCGTAAATTTCAAAAAATTGTGATTTTGTCCCTAATACGATATTTATAGAAAATTTCCAAAATGCTGATGGAACAATTCCAAAAATTTCATGATTTTCTTCCTACACACTAACACATCCAATTTCATCCACAATATCTCAATTTCACAAATTAAGTCATAATTGAATTAATTACATAGTTAATCAAATTAATCATCTGATTAATTCAAAATCATGCAAATCCAAATCTATAATCTCCAATTGAGAGTTAACCTCCATAAAGTAACTCAAAAATAATTATAGGTCACCAAAGAGTGGCTCGAACAACTCTAAACTGACATTTTGGTATCCTACACCCTAATTAGGTTTAATTACACTAATTAGCCTAATTAATTTACACATACAAATCTATGCTAATTAATTTAGTTTCTATCATTTTTTTTTATTTTTTTTCTCTATTTGGCCGAAAATGGTTATTTAAAGGGGATGAATATTTTTGTCATTTAAACTATCATCCAAATATATGGCTATTATTTTGCCATATTTCAAAGCTTATCTTATAAGCTTTGACTAAAGAATATTCTTTAATAAATAATTATTAAATTAATTAAATTTTAGTTAATAAAATAATTATTTATTTGACACGTGTCAAAATTCAATTGGACCTAATTCGTATCTAATCAAATTATGTATCATATACATATACACATTAGATACAAAAATACTCCGACATGTGTAACGTTATGAATAATATATGTTACTCATAATTAATTGCCCTAGTGCACTACGAGTATACTTTATTAGTGGGACTATCTAGGTTCTGGTATATCTGTCACAGAACACATTCTATATTCATAATTTTAACGACCGGTAGACTCGACTACTGTTACATTATGGGACGAGTGTTACGTAATATAAATTATGTTTGAACACTTATACACTCATGAAATGACCTTGGGGACAATCGTTAAATTATTTGAGATTCTGATACGGGATGGTATGATGTTCCACTCCAGACAGCTCATGATATTTGGGTAATAAATTTCTCATATGAACTCTGATTTTTATGAATTTTATATCTCTGAAAAGCTAAGATTGAGACCTACAAATTCAGCGTTGAATATTTTTCCAAATTCGAATCGAAAATAGGTTGTAAATATAGATAAAAAATTTAGATAAATAATACCCAAGGGTCATTCTAGTAAATTCTCAAAGCTTCTCTAAATTTCTAAACTCTTCTCTCAATTTCACCAATTTCAAATAACTCCTAGTATAAAAGAGGGGGTACTATTCAACATTTCCCAAATTTAGAAAAGAGATTGAAGGAAAAACATGGGAGAGAAAGAAGAAGGAAGAAAGAAGGGGAAAGAATAAGAAGAAAGAAAGAAAAATGAAAGAAAAAGAAAGCAAATGTAAATCCTCATGTAGCAAGCTAGGAAGAAGATTGGCAACCATTGAAAGCTTGTAGAGTGAAGGAAATCAAATGAATTGAGGTAAGGGAAACATAACCCAAAATTTGAAATATTGAGTTTTGATAATTTGATAATTGTAGTATGTTGTTGGCTTGAGTGTGATGATGATTGAGTGATTATTGTGTTAAGAAAATGGTGATTATGGGAATCCCCAACTTGTTAAATTTTTGGGTATGAAACTAAGTGGAGTCTATATAATGGATATGAGATGATGTTGAGGGAGATATTGATAATATTTTGGATACTTATTGATGTTATTTGCTTGTGTGGGGTTATAGAAGTTAAAAATGAAGATGAAAATTGAAGTTTGGGTCCTGAATTCAGGTGAGCATTGCGACGCGAGACCCTGACATCACAACGTGTACTGAAAAATTTTCCCAGATTCGGTTCTGGAATTGAAGCGTCACAATGCCCAAGGACTTGCATCGCGTCGAGGAAAACAGAGGAAACTCACTGTCTCAGAAACGTCGCGATGCTCAGCCCTTAGCGTCACGACTCATGTGGACGTTGTGACGCCTAAGGGACAGCGTCGCGACGCGTTATCAGAATTTTCCCAAATCAGATTTAGTTCAATCCAGTTTCACCCTACCATGTTAGAGGCCACCCTAAGGGTCTTGTATCAGTTCACATGTATACAATGTATCATGATATACATATGATACGCATAGAAGTGATAGCAAGTACTTAGATAGATAAATTTAGCTTAATTCTGTAATGTTTTTCCTCAGTCCATTTTCTAATCAAAATTCTCAATTAAAGATCATCGTAGGAATCACAATTCCTTTCGGCAAAGTGAGTAGTGCTAGCCAGATTCCAAATCTGTGAGTGGACACTCTTTTCCATTGATTTTTCATTATGTTATTTTAATAACAGACTTATTTTATCGCATTTAGGGCATTAGCCGAGTTTACTTTCAGATATGTTTTGTAAATGAATGATTTGAGAAAAGATTTAGAAAAGTGATGATTTTTATGTTTTCGAAGCATTTGTGAAAAACCCACCTCAGTATACAACTTGACTCGGATATGGAATTGACAGATAGAACATTTGCACATCTAGAGGACTGGGGGGATGGCGATACGTAACGCCCCCAGATCGTAGTTCATGACTAGGGATGATTGATGCCCCTAGATCCTAGTTCAGGGTCAGGCAGTAGCAAAGATCCGCACTCCTGGATCTAGTTAAGTGGCTTGAGGGACGGCGATACGTAATGCCCCAAGACCACTAGTTAGGCATATGGGGGGACAGCGATACGTAACGCCCTGATACGTCAGGTTTTTCAGACAGAGATTTTTCAGAAATAGTTTTCAGAGACAGATTTTCAAAAGAAAAAGGTTTATCAGAAATAGAATTTTTCAGAGGTAAATTTCAGAAACAGACATGAAAGTTTTGAGAAAACATTTTCAAGAGAAAATATTTTATGAGAATATCAGAGACCAACAGGCTAAAATAAGTTTTCAGAAAAGTTTTCCAGAAAAAGGCTGTTTTCAGATAATGAAATAAATTTCAGAAAAGATGGTTTGTGATGAATTTGGTTTTAGAACCATGGATTTTCAAAAAGTATTTTACTATCTATTTTTAAACTGTCCACTCACTTAGATCGTTCAAATGATCTAACCCCCCTCTCATTGTTTATTTTTTGCAGGTTATGGAGGATGGATACTGACGGCAGTCACTAGGGTGTTTGGGTTCACAAGATTGAGTCAAGTCAAGATAGAAATATAGTACAGTCATAGTCAAGAAAAGTTTATGATTCATGCATCATGTATAGTTGAGTTTTTTTATGAGTAACGAATTAAAGTTTCATGAGTAGAGTTGTGAAAGAAGTACTGTTAGTATACTAGTATACTATTATAGAAATATTTCATGTTTTTGTGAAGGGCAATGGTCCATACGTTTGAGTTTGTATAGTGATATAAGTTCAGTAATGGTGGTTATAGTCATAGGCTCAGGGGGATAAGACGGCATATTCCCTGCCGGTAGCATATCCGAGTTGGGGATGTTATAAAGATGGTATCAGAGCATGGTCTAGGGAGTCAGTGACTGCAGTGAGTAGAGTGATGGGGTCTTGTATACGTAGTATGCTCGCGATATTATTACATAAGGAACTACCTCTCTAGTATCTGATCCTCGAGTACGTCCTCAAGCTCCATAGACATGTCAGTACGAATTACCAAGTTATTTAATTTCTCTTCCTAGTAAAAGTAACCAAAATTCTTATTCTAGTTAATGATTGTTTTGTAGTAATCCTGGCCTATTAGCCGAAGTTCAAGACAAGTTAGGAGAACATATAGTAAAGTTCTAAGAATAGTTACCCAATAAAGTAGAAAGAGAAAGAGAAAGTTAGAAAGAAAAGTAAGGAATGATATATAGATGCTCAAGTAACCAGAGATAGTAAGTGGGAGAAATACAGAAATAGATGATAATGAGAGCACTAGAACTTATAGCAGTAAAAAGGAATATAACAAACCTAAGTAAGAGTAAAAGTGCCAAATAGACCCATGTAAGGTCTCATCTCTTTCGTAAGATTCATTCATTCTTTAGAGAGATTCCTTCAAGCTAGATCATTAGCCTTTGAATACCCCGTACAGATGGCAAGCCCTTCGAATAGCAAAGGAAAGTCAAAAGCATAAAAGAAGTAAGAAATCATAATTAGAAATGAGAGTCCCGATAGATCTGAGATGTCAAAAAGGGAGAAGAGATTACAAGCCCCAAACCCAGACCTGCAAGCAATCAAATAGAGGCCGTAAGCGGAGGTGATTAGTTATCTTATCCCAAGCGACCTGACACGAATGCGACCCTAAGCTACCTAGAGTATTACCCCCTTAGTAATATTGGTTGAGGAAGTTGTCTTGCAGGATTTTATTTCATACCCACCCTAAATGAGTAATAGGCTCCATCAAGACATAGAGTACAAGAATAAGAAATGACGACACCCGTAGAGACATATAATGATTGTCCTAGCCTGTGTCAGCATAAGAAGATATAATCTTACGGAAACTCAGTTCGCATAATGTTAATAATCTAAGACAGAAGTAGTGAATTTGGAAGGATGGTCTACCCAGAAGAGGCCAAAAAGACTTCTAAGGTCGGACAAATAAGAACCCAATCTAAACTAAGATGAGTAAGCTTACACTACCAGTGGGAACTTATAGAATAGACCAATACCAGTAGGAACCCGTGTGAGATTAGAAGAACAGACCCAAGAGATTAGAGATACTCAGGATTTAACGAAACATACCAGTGCGAATGGTAAGATCAAAGTGCCATAGTTGTGATCTATAGTAAGAAGTATAGATCTAGAAGGAAACTCATAAGACGAATGACTACCAGCCTCGGTGACAGAACTTAAAGCTAATAGATAGAATATAGAAACAAATCAAAAGGATACGAATAGTGACAAGGAAATTCAGCAAGTGTAGTGACACATACAACGTAACTTGAGGACAATAAGTAAAAGAAGACTTTGGGATGATTGATAAATATTGAGAAATTTTGAGACATGAGTAGGTGCCATCGTTAAAGTGGAAACCCTTAAAGGATTAAAGACTCAAAAGTGTAAATGGACCAGAGAGAACGATTCTTAGGAATATAGTTTATAGCTTATATAGAGTCTCATTGTATTGAGAGGGAGAAACTAGATATAGAATAGCACCTGAACCAAAGGATTTAGTTGAGATGTCCTAAGCAATCGAAGTTGATGAAGTGTTTTAGGGAAATAAAGATGTAAGAAGTTTAAGGAACTAAAATGAGAAGGAAATGGAGTAAACTTCATGAGAATGATTAGTAAATGAAGTATAGTAAGACTCTAAGAGAGAATAAATACTTAAGATGGATAAGCAACATAAACTAGTAAGAATGAGTATAGAGGCAACATGATAAGAATATTTAGAGAAGGTTCACAACAAGAGGTAGTATGGTCGATAGTTAGAAAGCGGATCAAAAGTGAAGTAAAACTGAAGAAAATTCAGATAATATATGGTAGTAGTATCTTAGTGTGGAAGCCGACACTAGTAAATATGAGAGTCTCAGGTTTATAGATGAGCAGGACGTGCAAGTATGGCACGCGTAGCTAGGAAGGTCAGCACAACTGAAAAATTTTCGAGACCAAGCCTCACCCTCCCAACCCTCGTTATTCAACAACAGCAAAGATGGACCTCGATTTTACTGTAAAGATATTCCTATAAGCAATTGAATACACAGTAAAGTAACCTGAAATATATAAAAAAATCTTCAGATTTAGTATAAGAACGGGGAAAAATGGAGAAAATGGTGCTAAGTAAAAGGTTTAGAAGAAAGACAATCTATATGAGATGATTAAGAGAGAAAATATTAGTCAAGGAATAACGGAATGTAAAAGAACCAATGATAGACATAACTAGAAAATTGTAAAAGTTGATGCCCCTCAAATTAATAAAGACCGATGTAGAGGAACCAGAAGTTCCATAAATAGTTAAGAAGAAATAAAGGACATCAAGTAAAAGATGAAGGTGGAACTGTTGAGAAAGAACAACAATAGAAAAAGATGACAAAAGTGCATAGTGATGAGGAAAATTTTCAATGGTATTACGGAATAGTAAGTTTTTTTTCAGTGTTGGGATAAGATTTTAATTCTATTATATGAGTAAAGGGAGAAAGATAATAATAGTGACCCATATGTTTCCCTTCGCATCGCATTGTTAAGGATAATGCATATCATGACTTGAAAAGAGATTTATTGAAGTATAACCTTGAGACGGTCAAGGAAACTAAGAATACTGAAACTGTTGAGAGCAAGACAGCACTTGACAGGATAAGACTCGAGGGATAATTGAAAGTGGAGTATTCTAGAGCGTAAATAGGCAATAAAAGAATAGTCGGCGTGAAGACAGTAACCGTACTAGTACTAGCAAAGGAATTAAAGGTGCAAATGAGTATGAACATAAATCGGAATAGAATAACCAGTGTCAACATTAATAGTAAAGAACATTGTTTAAGTGTAAAAGTGCATACAATCAGGCTCAATATAGATATCTTGTCCCAAACCCTTTAGCTAATCGAGAAGGATCGCCAGAGAAACTATCCAGAAGTCAAATTTCAAGGTGAGAGCCTTCAGTTGATAACGATAGTATAAGAAAAGTTAGCTATGAGTTACGATGTCCTAAATCCATAAATAGTTGAAAATGTGAGAACTCGAAGGAAATAGCTAATAACCAGTGGGAGTTTAGTAAGGAGAAAATAGAAATGAGGAAAGAGAAAGGGAAAAATAGTTAACTAAGATATGATAATGGATGTTAGAATAAGATCTAGTATATGGAGCTAAGGAAATACCTAATAAGATATATCTTATATGATCATTAAAGTGGTTATACTATAAATAGTATCCGAAGAACCTGAGGTATACTTAAGTCAAGAAAAACGAAGGTCATTGGGTTTAATACAAAAGTACAATAGTGATACCTTAAACAGGAAGAATAATAGAAGTCCCTAAAGATAACTAGGAATTATTGTTTTCATGGAAAGAGATATAAGAGGTTTCAAATCGGAATGGAACTAAGACAAGTGAGACGACATGCTACGAATATAGTATAATTTTGGAACTGATAACTCATGTGAATAGTTGAGATAAAGAAGATTGAATATAGTTAGAGGTTTAGAAATAAGATTTCTTTGATGCGTAAGGATAATTGAATTATGACGGTATGTGTAAAGTACTAAACAGAAGATCATGGAATGAAAATAAGGAATTATCTCTCAGTCAGAAATTCAAGGGATTATTCACTAAGAAACACGAACCTTGAAGTGGTATGTACAAAAATAACAAGAGATTTTCAGGGGTTCTAATATTAAGGTTTCGTACATGAGAATAGAAAGAAAGGTAAGGAAGATAAGAATAGCAAAAACACAAGATATCCTTCAACCAAGATGAATCTGCGAGTGAGACCCCATAAGGGATTCGAGGACGAATCCTATTTAAGTGGGAGAGAATTTGTAACGACCAATATTCTCGACAACTGTTACATTATGGGACGTGTGTTACGTAATATAAATTATGTTTGAACACTTATACACTCATAAAATGACCTTGAGGACAATCGGTAAATTCTTTGAGATTCTGATACGGGATGGTACGATGTTCTACTCCGGACAGCTCATGGTATTTGGGTCAATACTTTCTCATACGAACTTTGAATTTTATGAAGTTTATATCGACGGAAAGCTACGATCGAGACCTAGAACGTTTGCGTTGAACATTGTTCCAAATTCGAACTAGAAATAGGTTGTAAAATACATATTAAAAATTTAGATGAATAGTACCCGAGGGTAAATTCTCAAAGCTTCTCTAAATTTCTAAACTCTTCTCCAATTTTAACAATTTCAAATAACCCCTAGTATAAAAGGGGGTTACTATTCAACATTTTCCAAAATTAGAAAAGAGATCGAAGGAAAAACGTGGAAGAGAAAGAAGAAGGAAGAAAAAATGGGAAATAAGAAGAAGAAAGAAAAAGAAAGCAAATGTAAATCTTGTAGGTAGTTTGCAAGTTTGAATGTTAGATCATTTAAGCCTCTCTCATCTCATCTTCTCTATTTCCCTTTAAGCCTATCATTCTCTCTTTTTATAATAGAGTTATCCTCTTAATAGAACATTATGCATAACTACAACTTGGGTTCATTTTCAGATAGTTGGTCATGTGAGAATAATGTGTTAAGTGGGGAGAGCATCTCCAACAGTATTCGCAATTATACAACTGAATTTACTACAGACCATGTTAAATATTATCATTTTATTATGCATATTCATTATTTAATGTGAAAGTAAAGAAATTATGCATATTTTTTATTTATACATCTTCGTTATTTCTTTTATAGATTTTTGAAAGCAGAGAAGATATGATAAATTGGGCGAAAAAAGTTGGTCTACAAATGGTATTGTGGTAGTGATTAAAAATTCTGTCAATTTAAAAGGCGGCAAGCTGCCAAAATTTCATCTACTATATGAAAGAGGAGGAAAGTACAAACCTCCACAATATCTTGTTGATGGGCAATCCATAATAAGGAATAGGGATTAAAAAAATACGAATGCCCATTTGAGCTGCGAGGTATACCAATACTTCTAGACGGTGTTATGTGCGGATTAAATGTTATATGTGGTTTCCCTAACCATCAAGTAGCAGAATATCTTGATGGCCATGAGTATTCATCTAGGCTAAAATAATTAGTGAAACAATTTGTGCTCCACATGGCCAACAACACCGTACATCATGAAATTCTTAGTATTTTGGAAAAAAAAAACCCGTCAAATACTACGGGAATCAAAAGCATTTACAATGCCATTTTCACAAATAAAGAAGCTAAACGGGGTGGTCCAACTTCTATTCAATATATTTTGGATCAATTAATTAAGAAAAAAATACCTTCATGATTACCTTACAAATCCATACACCAACGAAATAACAGATAATTCTTTGGGTTCATCCTAAAATCCTAGAGCTATCTGTTGACTTTCCATTTGTGTTGATCATTGATGCCACAAACAATACCAACGAGTATCAGATACCATTATTGGAGGTTATTGGTATCACATCCATAATGCGAACTTACTCGTTTATGTTCGCATATCTTAGTAATGTGAGGGCATAGCAACTAACATAGACATTATCAATCTTGAAGAAATGGATGGTTTAGAAAGGGGCATCGTCGCCATCATTATTTATTTCAGATCAGGATTTAGGGCTCATAAAAGCTATTGAAATATACTTTCTTATGACACGTCATATTCTTTGTATTTGGCATATAAATCAGTGCATAATGAAGAAATGCAGTCATATGCTTGGTATGTAGTGGAAGCGCTTTTATTCATCATGGCACTCCCTTATTAATTCATCATCACAATGGTCTTACTAGCATAAATGTGAGGTGATGCACGAGGAGTTTAGTCAATTCTAAATTACCTTTGGGAGACATGGTTACACAATTACAAAGACCGATTTATTTCAACATGGATTGATACATATATATTCCTGGGGAGAAAATCAAGTCAAAGGTATAGTTAATTTATGGCTTTACTATTTCAATTTTATTCATTATTGTGCTACTTATGAAAAAACGCAATTTTTTTCTTAATTACATGGCATAGTCTGCACATTCGAGGCTGAAGTTATATTTGGGAGATATCATGTCATCCCTATAAACATATTTTGGAAAAATACACAAGATGTTGAGAATTCAATTTGGGGATATTCAGAAGTCATTCGAGAAATCTCTGAACATTCCACGCCATACACATTTACATGAAGAGATTTTTAATCAAATAAGGTGTTAGATTTCATTAGAGGCAATCGAGTTAATTTATGCTCAGGTGAAATGCGTTGAGGAAGCATCTCACCAACCACCCGGCATGTGCAACTGTTCTTTCAAAATAATATACGGATTGTCATGCGAGCACGATATTGCATATTACCTTCATCTTTCCATTCCAATTCCAATACAAAGTATTGCCGCACATCGGAGGAGGTTATCTATGCACGTATATGGGTTCAATTATGATGGAACACGACCTAACGGGACATCAAACATTGTTCATATATTAGATAGGATGGATCCACGTATGCGAGAGCATATGATAGACAAGTTTCTCGATATGTCGGATTCATCTCAAAGCACAGTTCGAGTCCCTTCGTACAACACTGAACATAGAGGTCGACCTACAGACAGAGATGAGCAAAAAAGATGTCGCATACCTTCTTATGGAGATGTATCTACTTTAGGATCTAGGGTCACTCAATCGACAGTAACGACTCGAGGGAGAGGGAGCCGTGAGAAGGGATCGATGGTTCGCAATACTCAATCGACCCATGATCACTGTCCAATTCCAACTATCTCTAATACCTATATTAAGAAATTATTTGTGGCATATGAACATTATAGTTCCCACACTGTTGATGTTCAAGCTGACGGCCATTGTGGATTTAGAGCAATAGCCATACTAATTGGGTATGGTAAAGAAGGTTGGGGTCAAGTACGATGAGACCTTATTAAAGAGATTCAACAAAATAAGAAATTATATGATCAACTTTATCTATCAAATAGATAGCCAGATAATCTATTATACTTACTGCATTTCTTTTAGTCGCCGGCACCAAAGGTACATAGGATAGACTCGATGAGTTTAGGAATTGTCATCGCATCAAGGTACAATCTTGCACTGCATACATTTGGTGAGAATGTTTGGAGTTGTTATACTCACTTTCCATTAAGGTCCCACACAGTTCCAGACCAAGAGAGTCAAGAAATAACTATTGCTCACGTTGGTAGACACTTCGTATAAGTTTTCTTACACCCTTATTATCCTATACCACCCATCCCAACATGGTGGTGGGAACATTCATCGTACAAAGCTAAAGAATGGACCACTCGTTATAAGATACGTAATCAATTATGGTACAGAGTATTAGATATATCACAAAGTGTGCATGATGAGTGTAGGAGCGAAGCGGGGTTTACTGCTATGCCTATGATGTTCGGCGACCACGACATTGTTGGGCTCGCAGCCCGTAGAGAGTTACGGAGTAGCCCGCGGGAGACTAAACCAGAGAATAAAGGAGTCACCACCCAGCGTGAACTGGGAAATGATTTAAGGCCGCACTCACCCCTCGCAAGAGAAGACCTCAAACCGTTGGGTTCGGAATGGTCCCTTACTTATGCCAGTATAATGGAAGGGTTCACACAATGGTATAACCAAGTCTTATGCAGTACATGCATGATAATTCAAATAAACACATAAATTTGCACACCCATGAACATGAATATAATTAAAAGCAAATTAAATTAAGAAACGCAAGGTACGGTAATAAGAATCATAATAATCAAATGCAGGAAAAAGCGTCAATAAATAAATGCAAATAATTACTACCAAACGCATAAGGTAAAAATAAACAACTAATGAAGTAAAAATGCATGAAATATAAAGAAAGAGGTTATTCAGTGTGTGTGCGTTCGTGTAGCATTTGTAAACGCGTTTGAACGAAGTGTTCCAGAGAGTTCACGTTCGTGTAGCGTTCGAGAACGCGTTCGAATGGAGTGAGGCAGAAGGCATGCGTTCGAGTTGTGTTTGGAAACGCGTTCGAACGTTACTACTAAAATAGCACCAATAATGAAATAAACACGCATATATGAATATTTCCCAAGCGGTACGTGAAGTTGTATCCCAAGTACAGACCACACTACCGTCCATTCGGATTCAGCTACGGAATTTATATCTGGGTTTCCATCCGATATATCGCAAGAGATAACACACACAATCATTAACGCAATGTAAACGGACATGAAAGTATATGCGAAATAACATAAACAAAAGTAAAAGCGAAACAATAAAATAACGATAAATGCGAGTAAATAAATAGAAAAGACAAATAACACTAAATAAACAAGAAAATAAATAACAAGATAAATGCGGAATAACAATAAATTGACAGAAAGATAAATAAAAAATAAAAGTTAATAACTATAAAAAGAGATAAACAATAAAATGCTAAAAACATAAAAATGTGACCAAAAGATTTGGCCATCTTTGATATAAGACCTCGCATGCTCGGTTGGACGTATTTCACGTCCAACCAAGCATGATGCGTCCAGAACAACAAAATAAATATAGTAAATGGTGCCCTCAGGTCTTACCTTTTAAGTTGCTTTTTTAGAAGTACGTTAAGCCGTCACAAGAAGTATTATTAATTTATTGTTTCGCTATTTCTGCTCACTGTTTCGCTGTTTCTGCTTCGCTATTTTTGTGTTTCTAGTTCACGATTTTGCTTTGGGCTGCTGTTTTGTTCACTATTTTTGTTGTTTTTGTTCATTATTTTTATTATTTTCGGTAATGGATGGTTGGTTGTTTTTGCTGTTTTATTTTTGGTAATTGGTCTTGGTGTGTGGGCTAGTTGTTTGCTGTTTCTTTGCTGGTTATTTTGGTTGTATTTTGGGACTGTTTTGGCTACTGTTTTTGGTGGTTTCTTCACTGTTTTTGCTGGTTGTTTTAGTTGTATTTTGGGACTGTTTTGACTACTTTTTTTGGTGGTTTCTTCACTGTTTTTGCTGGTTGTTTTAGTTGTATTTTGGGACTGTTTTGGGGTTGTTTTTGTGTTGTTTGCTGGCTGTTTTGTGGTTGTATTTTATGTTATTTGCTGGCTGTTTTGTTGTCATGTTTTTGGCTTGATGGAGGGCTGTTTGTTGTCACATTATGGCTTGGTGGATGGCTGTTTGTTGTCACGTTTTTGGCTTGGTGGAGGGCTGTTTGTTGTCACGTTTTGGCTTGGTGGAGGGTTGTTTGCTTTCACGTTTTGGCTTGGTGGAGGGCTGTTTGTTGTCACGTTTTTGGCTTTTGTTTGGTTGGTGGTGGCTGTTGTTTAGTGTTTGTTTTGGTCGGTCAAGAAGAAGAAAGAGAAGAGGTTCCAAGGTTTGTTTTCTCTAATTGCCGTGTGTGTGTGTCAAGAGTGTCATTAGGGTTTGGTCAAGCTTCCTTTTTATAATGAAAAGGGGTCTCCTAATCAAGGAAAGAAATCAAATAAATATGAGAGATATTTTCCTAATTTATTTAGGGAACAAAATCTCTAAATTTGGTGAGAATGGGATTTCATATCTTGTTAAATTGGAAGGTGATTTGAGGGATTTTTGACATGTGTTTTGCATGGGATTTCTTTTATTTGTGAAGGCTTGGGCGTGCATGGGGGTTTATGGGCCTTGGGCGTGTGGTTTGAGGGTAGATGGGCCGGTTGGGTTTGAGGGTAGATGGGCTTTGGGCCGAGGCTAAGGTTTGAAACAGGAACTGACTGAGCGAATCTGAGGCTGACTAGTGAGTCTGAATTCAGTGAGGTGCTAATTTTGGAGGTTTTCCTTCCTTCCGGCATTCGTTTCCTGCGACTTCCGTAACTTTTCAGGTAGTGCCTTCATACGAGGCTCATCATCGGGCTTATGCAAAAATGCAGTGTCTACAATGAGACTTTGGAGGCAACATAGATTATAATTTGTGTTTTTATATTTTTAAGTGTAACTTTTTATATTATTACTTGTACTCCTCTTTTAAAATATATTTTTCTAATATACAATATAATATTTTTATTATACATAAGTAGTGTTAAATAAATTAAAAAAGAGTCACAAAAATTAAATGAATACAAAATAAATAACAATAAATAGAAAATTTATAATATTTATTAAATAAATTAAAAAAGAGTCACAAAAATTAAATGAATACAAAATAAATAACAATAAATAGAAAATTTATAATATTTATTAAATAAATTAAAAAAATAGATATATAAAGAGCAAAAAAATATAAATTTAACAAAAATATAAAAATTAATTTATAAAATAAATATATTTAATTAATAAAATAAAATAAAATAAATCATTATAATAAAATAATTAATTAATTAAATTAAATATTTATATAATTATAAATTTTGAGGGGCAGCACGCGTCAATAAAGAGGCACTTTTGTATTTTGTCTATTAATATATTCGTTACTTTTCCCTTATAATCAATGAAAAATAATAATTCTAATAAATGGCTGAAATATTTTTGTAATAATAAAAGGAACAAGTGTCGTAAAAGGGATAAAACAAACAAATGAATTAAGAGTGTCGTAAAAGGGATAAAACAGACAAATGTATTAGGATTCTCTTTTTTTTTTTCTTTCATTATCTCTTTTTATTTTTCTAATGTTATTATTTAATGAAATGTGACATACGATTTAATTTTAATCATTTTTTGTGTAAAATAATAGGACAATAAAAAAAGGAGAGAAAAAAGTAAAGTGGATTCCTCTAACCCTTAAAAAAAATATTCATCCACCTCTCGCAAAAAAGAGTGGATTCCATATTTATGTAAAAGATCCATAACTACATAACAAACCATGCCCCCAAAGTACGATGTTATTGATAGGGATTGTTGCACTAATCTCACCTTATAAATCAAAGGACATAGCCTATCATGCAGAAGTTCATAGTACACTCAAGATCCAGATCAATCCATATATTATCATCCATTAGACTAATATGAATTTCTTTGTTAAATGGATATTAAAAGAAATTAATTTTTGTCTAGATCTAGTCTTATATGATCGCATCTGTAACACCCCGGTAATCCTGACGACTATTACGATATGGTATGCGTGATACATGATATAAATCATGTTCGAACACGTATACACTCATGAAATGACTTTTTGGACATTCGGCAAATTCCTCGCAGTTGCAATACAGAATTTATTCCAAGATTAAATTCGGACAAGCCATGGTATTTAGGTCGTAACCTTTTCATACGATCTCCGATTTTTATGAACTTTATATCGTCGGAAATCTAAGATCGAGACCTAAAACTTCCGAGTTGGACATTTTCTCAAATTCAAATCAGAAATAGGTCACAAATGCAGTGTAAAAATTCGGATGAATAGTTTCCAGGGACCAATCTAGATAATTCTCAAATGTTCTCAAAATTTCTGATTTTTTTCATAAAATTATTATAAAAATTAGTCAATTAATCCCCTAGTATAAATATGGCCACTATTCATTCATCTCCAAAAAGAGGGAAGAATAAGAAGAATAAGAAGAAACGTGAGAGAGGGAGAGAAAGAGAGAGAGAAGAATAAAGTGGAGGAAAACCATTTCCTTACCAAAAATAAGGAAGAAACAAGTGTAAAACAAATCACAACAAGATAGAAGGGATGAATATCAAGCCTAGAAGACTTGAATGGGGAATTAAATCAAGTAAGATAAAGTAAGAAAGACTTGACCCAAATTTGAAATATTAATATTTTGATGATTGGATGATAAATGAGTGTTGTTAAGTTGTGAATGATGTTTATATAGTTTTGGTGTTAAAAAAAATTAGGATCTTGAGAAATTCCCAAAGTATGAAACTCTAAAGGATTAGCAAATTGAGGTTTTTAGAATTTGATGTTGTGATGATGATAGAGGGATAGAATTGTGATAATTTGAATGTGGATAGTTGATTTAACTTGAATGAAGATGAATGTGTTGAGTCTATTATATAGTATGTCCTTGAAGAGTTGATGTTAGGCCCTGAAATTGGACTAGCATCGCGACGCGTAAGAATTAGAAGTTCACTGCCTTGGGCCTGATTATGGTAGTGTCGCGACGCTCAACATTTGACATCGCGATGCGTAACAAGGAGAGGCTCTGCTTAGGGTCTGATCTGGTGGGAGTCACGACGCGCAATGTCTGGTGTTGCGACGTGAAACAGAGCATACTCCCTGCCTGAGTCTATTTTCATGGGCATCACGATGCGCCAGACCCGGCGTCGCGACGCGAGGCAGAAATAAATGCATTCCATTTTGCATTCAACTTTAAATGATTGAGGCCACCCTAAGGGTTTCGTATCGACACATATACAAGCCTTATGACAAGTTACAAGTATAATATATCATGTGATGTTTATAGATGTATTAAATTGAGAAACTTAGTCTAATTCCAAATCATGTTTCACACGCTATATTCTAATTGAGTTCTCGATTATGGATCATTACAGGAACCGTAATATTTTTCGACGAAGCGAAGTAATACCAGCCAGTTCCTAAATCTATGAGTGGACCCTTTTTTTCTCAAACTGAATTTATTTAATTGTTTTATATGTCAGACTTACTTTTAAGCACATAGGGCGTTAGCCAAATTTATTTCCAATTATTTTAAGAAAGAGCATGTTTCATAAAGATTTGATTTTAAAAGCATGAGTTTTATGATTTTTGGAGACATGAGGGAAAAACCACCTCAGATGTAATTTGAAACATATATGGAATTGACGGACACAGATATCGTGTGCACACACAGTTCAGGACTAGGGATGACAGATGCCTCTAGATCCATGATTCTGAGTCAGGAGAGTAGCATAGATCCGCACCCCCGGCTCCAGTTCCGTGGCTTCGGGGATGGCAAGATATAACCCTCCAAGACCACCAGATTATGCGTATGGGGGACGGCGAGACGTAACGCCCTCATGCGCCAGATATTTAGAAACATATTTTTCAGATATAGATTTTTCAGAAACAGATTTTCAAAAATGGATTTTCAGAGACGAACTTTCAGAAAAGATGGTTTTAAGAAAGCGTTTTCAAAATAAAATATTTTATGAGAATTTTAGAGATTCACAGACAAAAAACAGTTTTCAGATAAGGAAAGAGATTTCAGAAAAGATGATTTTCTTGAGATGAATTTTATTTTAAAATCATGGATTTTCAAAAAGCATTTTAGTTCCTGTCTTAAACTGTCCATTCACTAGGTCGTTTAAACGATCAAACCCCCTCACTCCTAATGTTTCTGTTTTGCAGGTTACTCGGAGGATGAGCTCGAGAGGATGGATATTGATGGCAGTCACTAGGGTGTTTAGTCCATCAGGTCATATATAGAGTTTCGGCACAGTCAGTGTCAAGTAAAGTTATATGTCTGACATTAGTAGTGTATAAGTCTCATAATGAGAATAAAATATCTATGAACATAGGTGTCTATTAACAAAGGAGTACAAAAATATCTATGAACATAGGTGTACAAAAATGTATCTTTGAGTATATAGTTATGAGTTCTGAATTACATTTATTTGGTATTATTGAGTTGGTCAATGGTCCCACGTATGAGTTTGTAATTGAGATTAGATCGGTAGAGTTGATCAGATTCAGATTTTCAAAGGCTCGGGAGGATAGGCTAGCCTATTCCTTGCCGGTAGCATCTCCAAGGAGGGGGATGTTACAAAGATGGTATCAGAGCATGGTCTAGGGAGTCAGTGACTACAGTAGGTAGAGTGTTGGGGTCTTGTATATGTAGTATGCCCATGATACTAGTATGCGAGACACTACCTCTCCAGTATCTGATCCTCGAGTACCCTTATAGGCAGGTTAGTAAAGAATTCCTAAGCTATTCCAATATTCTTTCTCATGAAGCAATTATATTTCTTGTTCTATTTAAAAATCCTTTCGAAATCATTTTGAGTAACTAGTAGAAGTTCAAGATAAGCTATGAGAATAGATAGTGAAGTTCTAAGAATATTCACTTCAGGGAGTGGGAAGAGAAAGTTATAAGAGAAGGAAGAAAATGATGTACATATATTTAAAGCAACCAGAGACAAAGAGAAGTAGAGAGACAAAATGAGATAATAGTAGTAAGGTGAATAGAGTAAGCCTTAGAAGAATAAAAGATGCTAGATAAACCTGAGTAAGGTTCCTTCCTTCCAAATAAGATTCATTTCCTCCTCAGAAAATTCCTTCAGGCAGATCCAATAGCCTTTGAGTACCCCGTAGAGATAGCAAGTTCCCATGAATAACGAATGATAGTCAGAAAGATAAGAGAAGCAAGAAATTTGGATTAGTCGTGGGAATTTCCGATAGACATGAGATGTCTCAAGAGAAATGGAGATTCTAGATATCCAAACCAAGGCTAATAAGCAAACAAAATGATTAATTGATTCAGTCAAGAACCCAATATAGAAACGGCCTTAAGTTACCTAAATTTTGAACTTCTTAGTAGTACCGATTAAGGAAGTTGTCCTGACGGAGCCTACCCCATACCTATTTTATATGAGTGATAGACTTCACCAGGTGACCCAAAATACCAGCACAAGGATATTGATGACCGTTGAGATGAAAAGGCTTGTCATATCTTTTACCTGCATCGACAGAGATAACCGTAAGGAAGCCTGATGATAGTATATCATAAGACAGAAATAGAAGACACTGAAAGATAGATCACCTAGAAAAAGACCAAGGAAGTCCCTGAAGCTAGAAAAAAGAAACTGACATAAGAACCCATAAACTAGACCAATACCAATAGAACACCTAGTAAGTTTAAAAGGACAGACCCATGAGATTGGAGATATTCGAAAGTTAGCAAGAGTACTAGTATGAATAGTAAGATTAAATGGCATAATTGTAGCCTATAGTAAGAATAGAGAGCAAAAGTCTGGAAGTAGCCCATAAGAAGGAACCACCACTAGTCTCGGCAGCACGACCTAAAGCCAAGAGATGAGATATGGAAAAAATAAAGAAAAATACGGGAAGTGACGAGAAAGTTCAGTATATACAGACACATAGATAACATAGCGTGAAGGCAAAAACGTAAATGGAAACCTCAATATAGTTGATGAAAGCTGTGGAAACCTTAAGAATTGGAGTAGTCGACGCAGATTCCAACAGAGTGAGCGATAACTCTCCTTTCCAGTAGCCCTGACTCTAGTAAGTGAATAGACACCCAATCAGACCATCTTTGAACTTAGAAAATTAACAGAAACGTGTATTCTCAGATCTCCAAGGAATGCATATATTCACCCCTCAATTTAGAGCCCAGTAAGAACTTGGACAAGTAAAGAATGATACCTACGGGACAAGCAAATCATGAGAGAGCAAGATGGTCGAACCAAGAGATTCAACAGGACTTAGATAAGAATCATAAGATAGTAATATTCTGTATGAGATGGAGTAGTTTGAAACTGCAGTAAACCAAGTTAAAAATTAAAGGTGATAACCTAATCCATCGTGAAATCTATGGCCTCAAAAAAGATAAAAGTTCAAAGAAATAAAGGAATCAGAGAAAGAGCAATTCTTAGAAATAAGATATATGACCTATTAAGAGCCCCATTACACTAGAATGAAAGAACTAGTAAGGGAGTAGCACTCGAATCAGAAGCAATAATGGTGATACCCTAGCTTTTCAAAATATTGAAATTACCAAAAAAGAAATGACTTAAGAGGATTAAAAACCTGAGATAAATTATGAATATATTATGATCATAAAAGTAAGAGTACACGATTGATAAAGCAAAGATTCAATACACCATTAGGAAATTCGAGTAATAGAGTAAGACTTCGGAAGAAAGAATAACAAAGGGATTATGGTGGGTTTTGGGAGTAGCATGAGATTTAAGAAGATCTTTGGTTAAAGATAGTGTGATCAATAGAAGAAAATTAAATCAAGAGTAAAGTTGGAAGAAGTAGTCTAGATAGTTCCTAGCAGTAATACCTTAGTATACGAGCTCAGTATTATATATGTAATAGGGGAATTTTAGGAGTGTAAAATAGCAGTATGTGCAGCGAGCAGCGTATGAAACTGCGGCACGAGTAGTTATTGAGACCACGACAACCAGAAAAGACTTCAGAACCTGCCCCACCCTTCCAACCTTCGCCAGACAACAACAGTAAAGATGGACCTCAAAGTTCATCCCAAAGATGTTCCCCGAAACAAGTAAATCCATTGTATATTACATTAACCTATAAGATAGAATAAGAAACCTTTAAAGGATAATACCTCTGGATAAAAAGATAGAGGCATAGAGCACAAAAGTTTCAGAAATAGAATAAGAGCAGAAGAGAAGGGGAAAAAGAACTCAAAGTAAAAGATTTAAAAAGAGGAACTATCTAGATAAACAGTGACAAGAATACTTGAGTAATAGCGTTAGACATGACAATGATGAATAAAAATAGACTTTTCCATTTAGAAATTTAAGGAAAAAGGTATCAACATGGTACATTATGGAATACTTAGCAGCAAGCCTCTAAGCGTCGGCGTGAGACCAAAGCTCTAGTAAGTATAGAGTTGGAAGAAAGGTAACAAGTATAGCCCATAGGTCTCTCTTCACAACAAATCATTACAGATGATGCTTGGGTGGATTAAAACAGACTTATTGAGGTATAACATAAGACAGTCAAGGAAACTGAATATATATGATATTTTTGAGATCATAATGACATCTATTAGAGCAAGATTATAGAAATAATTGAAGGAAGAATGTTCTAGAGTGCAGACTAGACAAAGAGAGAAATTTGTTTGAAAGACAGTTAACCCGGTTTAGATTAGCAACCAAGGTGTAGATACGAAAGAAGCATGAACATTAGCCAGAACCAAATCGCCATTATCGACGCCAATAGTAAGAACATATGATTTACTTTCAAGCAGTGAGTATCTTTTCGGAACTAATATTATAACGATTTATTTCGTTAAGTTTTAGCCAACCTAGCAAGATCGTCAGAGATGTGTCCATAAGTAATATCTTGGAATTATGAGGTATTAGAAAACTATGATGGTAAATTTAAGGCATATAAAGAGAGTAACCATAAATTATAAGGACCTAAGCCCAAAAAGTAAATAGAGATGCGAGGACATGAAGGTCGAAGTGGATGGTAGTTAAAACTCAGTAACGAGAAAAAGAGAGTTAAATAGATAAATTAAGGGGAAGAATGTCAGAATTAGATCGAGCATATGGGGCTAGGGAAATATTTAGTAAGGTTATTCTTCTGTGTATTTAAAAGATGTGAGAAAGCCTAACCATACAGAGTATTAGTATATCTAAAGATTCGGAAGTACCAGAAATCAGAAAACAAGATAAGATAAGTGAGAAAGATGTAGGACACTAATTATGGGTATTAGTGCAAGTAACGTATTATAGCAACACAATCTTCTGAGGAAGTTAGTGCTGTAGTAGTTTTCCAATAATCAAGGATTCATGACTAATACCGAAGGTTGCGTAGTAAATATAAAGAATATTGAAGAAACCTTGGCATTTGACGGAGCACATATAACGTTACTTATTAAATAGAGCACTAAAAAGTCTATATTAAATCAAGAGATGAACATAAAATACAAGAAAGCTAAGGTCATTAAACTTGATTGGTATTTAAGGAAATGGAAGAAAAGTAACGAGATGAAGGAAATATGGGACGACATTAGATTAGCATGAGTCATACATAAGTCATGATAAGAAGGTTTCTAGACGATAAGTGTTATGGGAATTATAAACCAAGGAATAAACAGTTTTAATAAAGAATAAGCCTAATTCGGTAGTTAGTATGTTTTGATGAAAGATTACAAGGATTGAAAATAAAATGATGACCATTTTAAGATTTGATATGTTTCCTAAAGAGCTCACACCTTTATATGGATAGAATACACTATACAGATCTAGTTATCACATAAGACAAATGGTCGACAAGAGGACTACCAAATGTTTAATTTTCAGGTATAAAGGTCGGATAGAGTGTACCAGAAGAAGAGATTTCCAGGAATCATAACACTGAGCTCTTGAATAGCAAAGTTGAAAGTAAGTAAAGGAAGATAAAAGTAGTAGAGACTAGATTTTTTCAAACCAAGACGGACCTAAAAAGTTCAACATCAGCAGGGATTTGAGGACGAATCCTATTCAGGGGGAGAATTTATAACACCTCAATAATCCTAACGATTATTATGATATGGGACACATGATACATGATATAAATCATGTTCGAACACGTATACACTCAAGAAATGACTTTTTGGACATTCGGCAAATTACTCGTAGTTCCAGTACGAAATTTATTCCAAGATTAAATCCGGAGAGACCATGGTATTTCGGTCGTAATGTTTTTATACGATCTATGATTTTTATGAACTTTATATTTTTGGAAAGCTAAGACCGAGACCTACAACTGTTGCGTTGGATATTTTTCCAAATTCAAATCAGAAACAGGTCAAAACGCAACGTAAAAATTGGATGAATAATACCCGTGACCAATCTAGATAATTCTCAAATGTTCTCAAAATTTTTGAATTTTTCATAAAATCATTACAAAATTAGTCAATTCAGCCCCTAGTATAAATATGGCCATTTTTCATTCATCTCCAAAAATAAGGGAAGAATAAGAAGAAACATGAGAGATGGAGAGAGAGAGAGAGAGAGAGAAGAAAAAAATGGAGGAAAGCCATTTCCTTATAAAAAAATAAGGAAGAAACAAGTACAAAATAAACCACAACAAGCTAGAAGGGAGGAATATCAAGCCTATGAGACTTGAATGGGGAAGGAAATCAAGTAGGATAAGGTAAGGAATGTTGGACAATTATGACCCATATCATCACTATTTGTACAGAACATGGTGTTGTTGTACAAATAAACTATGTGACTAATGAAATTGCTCTTTTATCATTTGTAATTGGATTACTAGAATTTATAAATGATAAAAGTCCATATGATTAATATCAGATTAATAAGATATGAGACAGTATTAATCCACGTAAGGTTTAATAATTAAATATCCCTAGTCGTAGTATTATCGAGACTGGATATCGATAATGCAGAATAGGCTAGTATTACACTTGTGCGTGTTATGGAAGTATAACAACATAGTTCTCATATATTTGGGTATTAGATACTCATGCAAGTGTAATAGGAGGTTCTGTTTACCGATGGTACGGAAACAGCTTTACTCTGGATAGACCCATCGGAATCTCATTGGTAGTATGACTATATGTCTATGGGAATCTGAATCAGGGTAGGTGTATTTGGTCTTAACCTGAGACTTGCATCGCTAATACTTGTGAAAATTAGTATACTTTGGTTTTGGTCGTCCGAGGCTTTAACAGGTTCTGTGTACGCCTCTTCTGGGTATACTGAGAATCGTAGTGTATTGGGTGTGATGTCAAGATGGAAGTATCACTTCAGTCATATGGAGATGATGATCACGCAGGATACGGAACTGGTACTCTTGTATGTTGCAGCTATCGGGATAATATGACATGGTCATGATTATCCGATTATAGAAACTAGTTACCAGAGATCTGATATATGCTTCGTACGGGGCAGACACAATTCCAGCCTCAGGCCTAGCATGTGATATTTGATACTGGATCGTAATACGCAATACTACGTATGCTACGCCTGACAAAGATTATATATTCATTGTTGAATATTTCTGGAGAATTGGGTAGGCACGGTGCTTTGCTAGAAGCCAACCATGTCTTGTAAATTGGTAGGAACGTGGTACCAGATACGCACGTATTCGGATAGTCTGATGACCGTATTTACTGCCAACATATCCAGGGATCTCTTGGGTCGCTTCCCGAAGATTCACCGTTGAGATTTGACTCGAACATAAAATTAATCTGGGATTAATTACGGCAATAAATTAATATGGGATTAATTAAAAGAGAAAGAATTAATTTAGGATTAATTGCGATGAGAATTTATCTGGGATTAAATTCGCTGAGAAGAGAGAACGCGATTATTTTAGAATTAATCGGTAAAGTAAATTTAATAATGAAATTAGATTTTACTATTTAATTTATTTAATTGGGCTAAAATAATATATTTGATATATTTATTGAAATTAGATTTTAATGCGGAATTAAAATTGGATTTTAATTCAAGCGAATGAATTAATTTGGAATTAATTCGTGAGCGACTTCCATAATAATTTTGCTAGGTATTATTATTTAATTAAATTAGATTTAATTACATTGCGATGGAAAATTCGTTTAATCGGATTAAACGAAACCGAGCCCGAAGTGTGTTGAGTAAGCCCACTTGAATTTTGAATTTAAAGTGGGTCCCACCAACTTACATAATAAGTCACCTTTTGGTGATAGAAATGATTGATGGGTTTTGTTGGAAACTTGTCCAACACACTTTGTATTTCTTTTTTGGAAAATGATATACAAAACTTAAGTGACTTTGACGTGTGTATTATGTTTTTAGAAACAAACTACAAAGAAAACTTCATCTTCTCTCCTTCTCCCACCATGGCCGAAACTTCATCTCCTTGGAGGAGAAATTTTTTCTTTCATTTTGTTCCAAGCTAGCACTTAAAGGAGTGAATCAAGGTGATAGGGAAACTCACCCAAGTGTTGGAAACACTCAAGAAGGACTTGGAGCTTCCACCGAAATACATAAAAGTTTTGAACTCATCTGATCAATGTGAGTATTTTCCGCAACTCTTTTGATTTTATTCACACACAAATCACTCTTAGAGGATCTTGGCATGTTCTAGGAAAACTTACAATGGTATCGAAGCGATCTCAGTTTGATTTGGAATTCTAGGGTTCATAGACTTTATTTTGGGGATTTTGTGATTTGAGCATGATATCTTCAAATTGAATGTTTGATTATGCTTAGATTATGATAACTTAGAGTTATGCATGATTAATTTTGAGAAAAATTATTTCGATTAATTTTCCCCAAATTTTTGTCATGGCCGAAATTTATGGACCTAGAAGCTCATGGTGATTTTTATTTTTTAGACCATTGGATGTGTTTAAATGCATGAGTATATTGATTTGTGATTTAATTGGATTGAAATCAAAATTGGATATAAAAATACCATGAATGTCGTGAGTTATGAAGCATGTTATAATGAATTATTTTGCTTCAATTTGTGTTGGACATGAATTGAAAATGTTGAGCATGATTAATTGATTTAATTAGTGTTTTGGAAACATTGGATTAGTTAATTAATTATTTTAATTAAACTTGAATTGAATTAATTTGTAATTTGGAATATTGAGTTAATTTAATTTATTGTATTTGGGCTTAATGGGCTTGGTTGGGCCAAGTTTGGTTTAGGATAATTGGTTGGATCCAATTGGGCTTAAAACAACTTCCATAAAGTCCAAATATGATAATTGGGCCTTTAAAATTTTAATTGGGTCTAATGGGCCTAAATTGATTTTTGGCATAGGGTGATTCCTAATTGGGCCTTGGCATCTTGGGTTTGACCCATAATTGCCAAAGTCCATGCCTTAAGAATTAATTGAAAGCCCATTGGACTTTAATTGAATAGTATTTGACACTAATTGGGCCTTTGAGACCCGTTAAGATTGGATTTGGAATCCAAGTCTAAAAGGCACTATTTAAAGTGTAATTATTTAATTTGGAATTAAATATTAATTAGTATTTGATATAATTTAAATTGGATTTAAAATTGTAGTTCGATATAATTTAAGAATACGTACTTTGAGTATTTATTCTTAAACGAGTTGGACTCGCGCAAATCAAATCTTTGTTTGAACATTGGATGGTCACTAACCAAAGATTAATTAATTGGATTAGATTGATTGATAACATGCTTTTTGTGAATACTTGGATGTATGTATGAATAGTGTATATCGAATGGATATTAGAAGGGTGAGGGCAATTTTTGAAATTATTGTAATAAATTTAGATTTTATTAAATTGGACATGCGTGTCCAGCCTATTATCTCATTATCTTATTGTATTTCTCTTCTCACCAATTCCCCTCAATGTAAATGAGGTTTCTTTAGAAGTATTATGTAATTGGGTAGAAGTATGAATAATGTTAGCGGGAGAGAGGAAAGAGAGAGATTTGTCTAGGAACAAAGTTTGTTATATATCCATCTGAATATCATTATTATGCTTTTAGAATGCATGATTAAGGGTGTATGATGAGACCTAATCAATGATAATAAATTGGTTGCTAATTTACGCGAAAAGTCCTCATTTTATATTAAACGTTTTTCCTTCCATTGAGTGATTCTCTCTCAAGATCCAAGATTGGCATTGGTTTGTTGGCCAAAGTCAAGACCTTTGTCCATCGCGGATGTGTTTGAATCATGAAGGCTTTCCTCCATATCCTACGCCTTGGACAAGTTGTGATTTGTTGGCCAAAGTCAAGGTCACTTCTTGTTCATCGGCCTCGATTACGAAGCTTTCCCACTGTCAATGGGTCACGCTTAACTGGTTTCATTAAGCTTGTTGAGCCAAAGCCAAGACTTAGTTGATTCAGAGGAAAAAAGTTAGGGAATATATTGGATATATTGGCATATATTGGATATATGTTTCGGACTTGGATGTCCACCTACTGGATCTAGGAATTGGATGTGATCCAATTGATCTTAGAGATCTACCTAGTTAAGTTTCATACAATTTGTTGGCCAAAGTCAAGGTTGTGTGTTATTTAACGGGATCCTAGCCCACTAGGAAACTAGTTTTCCCGAGTACTCCACAAAGGGTTAGAGGCTCGCTGAAAAATAGTGGGAGACAAGTATTAATTTTCAATTTCGTTTAAATACATGCCAATACGCACTCATTTCATTTTTCGTTATTAATTATTAATAAATATATTAGTTGGACTAATATTCAATTGTTGTATTAATCAAACAGTTAGACTGTATTCAAACTACTTCATTTATGGTTGGTTATATAATTGGATTATAGTAATCAATACATTAGAATTTAACCGATCATTTATATTTGGTTATATATTTAGACTATAGTAATCATTATATTTGATTGTACCCAAAATCGTTGATTGGATAGTTGGACTATTGAAATCAAGATAGCTGAAAGATTAGCGTTTAAAACATAATCCTGGGTGAAAATGTCTTTAAGCGGCTTCAATTTTCAGATTAGGAATAGAACCTCAGGATAGTATTGGGAGCCGAGAAGTTACTTTATTTGATATAATAACATCTCGGGCCTGAGCCCGGAGTTGAGCAAATAGTGGAGCATGAGCTTTGGAAGACTCATGGTGATGATAACTTTAGTGCTCAATCTATTATGCTTGCCGCAAAGACTCCTTAATTTCTTCGTCTAAACTAAGGATTAGATCCTTATAGTATGATATTGAAATTGAATGATCTTCATAGATCTATACTTAGATCTTAGAAGTACTAATTGCAATAGAAAACTCTAGGAGAGTTAATGGCTATGCTCAAGGAGACAGAGCCAGAGCTTACAAAAGGGACAAAGGCAATATCGTCACAGTCTTCTGGGAAGACAAAGGACATATCCCAAGATGTCTGCCTAAACTGTGGAAAACGTGGTCACTGGAAGCGTGACTGCCGTATGGCAAGGCAGACATGAAGGAAGTGAAGGCGGGGCAAGGCTCCGGCTTCAAGTATGTTTGTCATAAACATGTTCACTACTGGTTTCAAAATTGGATTTTTGATACTAGATGTGGTACATAAATATGTACTGATGTGCAGAATCTGCTGATTAGCAGGAGACTGACTTTAAATGATATCGACCTGCGAGTCGGAAATGGGACGAGAGTCGCTGTTTTAACCGTAGAAACCTAAGTTTTGGAACTGCCCTTGGGGCATGTACTTGAATTAGGAAACTGTTATAATGTACCTAGTTTGACTAGAAACATTATCTTTGTATCTAGTTTAACCTGTTGCGGGTGTACCTTTATATTCTAGAACACTGAGTGTTTTGTTTATAAAGAAGATATTGAGATATACACATTAGATGTGAATTTATATTTAGAATATAAATTAATCTCATACATATAGCATGACAAACAAATAGCTCAAACTGAATTAATCAGATGAGAATTATTTGTGGCATTGTTGTCTGTGACACATTAACAAGACTCGTATATCCACACTTTCGAAGAGTGGGTACTAGGACGGATTTGATTATAATTCAAATGATGTTTACGAATCTAGTTTATTAGGCAAAGTGCCTAAAACACCTTTTACTTGGTAAAAGTACAAGTGTCACCGATCTGTTAGCCCTCGTTCATAGTGACGTAAGTGGGCCCATATCTAGCTAGGCTAGAGGTGGATATGAATACTTCGTAACCTTAATGGATGTGGCATCACATTACGGTTATGTGTATCTTATGAAACACAAGTCGGAAACTTTTGATATATTCAAAGAGTTTCGACACGAAGTATAAAACAAACCGGAAAGAGATTTAAAACATCACGATTGGACCGTGGTGGAAATACTTAAGCAATAAGTTTCTCAACTATCTGAAAGAGTATGGTATTGTTTCACAGTGGACTCCTCCCGGGACACCTCAATTTGACGGTGTGTCCGAACAGAGAAACCGAACTTTGTTGGATATGGTAAGGTTTATGATGAGTCGCTCTGAGCTACCAATTTCCTTCTGAGGATACGCATTAAACAGTGCAATACTTATTTTGAAAAAATTTCCATAAAAATCTGTTAGACAGACTTCATATTAGATATGAACATGAAAGAAACCGGGTTTCCCATTTCTGAAGATTTGGGATGCTGGGCATATAATTGAATGTTTGGATGATACCAAACTAGAACCCAAATCGGATAAGTGCCTATTTGTAGGTTGTTATAGAGAAACCAAAGTATAGCACTTATACAACTCACAAGAGAACAATGTAATTTTTGCTCTCCATGCAGTTTTCCTAAGAGGAATACCAAAATGCAGTGGTAAGTGAGAGGAAATTAGAACTCGATGAAAATCGGAGTAATACTGTTCCAGGCACTGAGTCCTCACGGAACACCAACAGTTTATCAGGGATGAAATTGTACCAATAATCTTCGAATACACAAGAACCACGTAGGTCGGAGAGATTCAGAAAAAAAACTGGGAGGTATGGGTTTCTGATCTCACCTCATGTAGATATTAATCTTATTGAGAAAGACGAACCGACTACGTATGAAGAAGTGATACAAGGTATCGACTCATTTTATGGCAAAATGCCATGAATCCGAAATGGATTCCATGTATACAACCAAGTTTGGAGACTGGTTGATGTACCAGAAGGCATTGTGCCTATTGGTACTATATGAGTCTTCAAGGAAGACATACATGGATGGAAACATATAAATGTATATAGCTAGGCTTATACAAAAGGGGTATCGTTAATGACATGGTGTCGATTACGAAGAAATTTTTTCACTTGTTGCCATGATTAAATCCATTCAGATAATGCTTGCTATAACTGTATATTTCATTTATGAAATATGACAGTTGAACGTCAAAATCGCTTTCCTTAACGGAAACCTTTTGGAGGATGTTTACAACATCCTGACGGTTTTGTCGTGCCAAAACATGTAAAAGAGGTTTGCAAGTTAAATCGATCCATTTATGGATTGAAGCAAACATTGTGTTCTTGGAACCAACGTTTTGATAAGATCATAATGGTATATGATTTCATTCAAAACGAAGATGATTCTTGTGTATATAAGAAGGTTAGTGGGAACGCACTGACAATGAATGTCCTATAAGTTGATGATGTATTGCTTCTTAGCAATAACATTCCCATAATACAATCGGTGAAAGCTTGGCCTTCGTTAAAATTCTCCATGGAATACTTGGGAGAGACAACCTTTATTCTAGGAATAAGAATCTACTGGGATAGATCTAAAAGTTGTTGGCACTCTCCGAGAACTCGTACATTGAAATAAATGTACGTGATCTGGTGTCTCATATGCTTTGAGCATATGGAGTCACAATCAGGCCAATCCAGGTGATGGTCACTTGATTAATGTTAAGAACATCCTTAAGTATCTTAGACGAACTAAGAATGCTTTCTTAAGCTATAGAGGAGGAGAACTTGAATTGACTAGGTTCACCACTACAAGTTTCCAAACCGACAAAGACGACTTTAAGTCGCAATAAAGGTACATATTTAGTTTGAATAACGAAACAGTGAGCTGGAAATCTTTCAAGCAAGATACTGTTGTCGAATAAATAACAAAAATGGAACATTGCTGCAACTGAGGCAGCAAAAGAAGCATTTTGGATCTATATAATCCTAATTGGATTAGGTATAGTTCTATTAGCAGCTGAGCTGGGCTACAACACAGGCTAAAGAACCGCGATTTCATCAATGATCCAAGTATATACTGTGAATATTTCATCTGATTTGTCTGATCATACATCATGGCGATGTGATGATCGAATAAAACGCATCAGATATAACATTATAAATCCGCTGACGAAAGCTGTTTCTCAGCAGAAGTTTGAGCGACCCGTACATAGTTCAGGTGTATGACACTTGAGTGATTGGCTATAGGCCAAGTGGGAGATTGTTGGACAATTATGACCCATAACATCACTATACAGAACATGGTGTTGTTGTACAAATAAACTATGTGACAAATGAAATTGCTCTTTTATCATTTGTAATTGGATTACCAGAATTTATAAATGATAAAAGTCCGTATGATTAGTACCGGATTAATAAGATATGAGACAGTATTAATCTACGTAAGGTTTAATCATTAAATATCCCTAATCGTAGTATTATCGAGACTGGACATCGATAATGCAGAATAGGCTAGTATTACACATGTGCGTGTTATGGAAGCGTAACGTCATAGTTCTCATATATTTAGGTATTAGATACTTATGCAAGTGTAATATGAGGTTTTGTTTACCGATGGTATGGAAACAGCTTCGCTTTGGATAGACCCCTCAGAATCCCATTGGTAGTATGACTATGTGTCTATGGAAATCTGAATCAGGGTAGGTGTATTTGGTCTTAACCTGAGACTTGCATCGCTAATACTTGCGACAATTAGTATACTTTGGTTTTGGTCATCCGAGGCTTTAACAGGTTCTGTGTTCGCCTCTTCTGGGTATACTGAGAATCGTAGTGTATTGGGTGTGATGTCAATATGGAAGTATCACTTCAGTCATATGGAGATGATGATCACGCAGGATACGAAACTGGTACTCTTGTATGCTGTAACTATCGAGATAATATAACAAGGTCATGATTATCCGATTATAGAGACTAGTTACCAGAGATCTGATATATGCTTCGTACGGGGCAAACACAATTCCAGCCTCAGGCCTAGCATGTGATATCTGATACTGGATCGTAATACGCAATACTACGTATGCTACGCCTGACAAAGATTATATATTCCTTGTTGAATATTTCTGGAGAATTGGGTAGACACGGTGCTTTGCTAGAAGCCAACCATGTCTTGTAATAAAGTTGTTGGCACTCTCCGAGAACTCGTACATTGAAATAAATGTACGTGATCTGGTGTCTCATATGCTTTGAGCATATGGAGTCACAATCAGGCCAATCCAGGTGATGGTCACTGGATTAATGTTAAGAACATCCTTAAGTATCTTAGACGAACTAAGAATGCTTTCTTAAGCTATAGAGGAGGAGAACTTGAAGTGACTAGGTTCACCACTACAAGTTTCCAAACCGACAAAGACGACTTTAAGTCGCAATAAAGGTACATATTTAGTTTGAATAACGAAACAGTGAGCTGGAAATCTTTCAAGCAAGATACTGTTGTCGAATAAATAACAAAAATGGAACATTGTTGCAACTGAGGCAGCAAAAGAAGCATTTTGGATCTATATAATCCTAATTGGATTAGGTATAGTTCTATTAGCAGCTGAGCTGGGCTACAATACAGGCTAAAGAACCGCGATCTCATCAATGATCCAAGTATATACTGTGAGTATTTCATCTGATTTGTCTGATCATACATCATGGCGATGTGATGATCGAATAAAACGCATCAGATATAACATTATAAATCCGCTGACGAAAGCTGTTTCTCAGCAGAAGTTTGAGCGACCCGTACATAGTTCAGGTGTATGACACTTGAGTGATTGGCTATAGGCCAAGTGGGAGATTGTTGGACAATTATGACCCATAACATCACTATTTGTACAGAACATGGTGTTGTTGTACAAATAAACTATGTGACAAATGAAATTGCTCTTTTATCATTTGTAATTGGATTACCAGAATTTATAAATGATAAAAGTCCGTATGATTAGTACCGGATTAATAAGATATGAGACAATATTATCCACGTAAGGTTTAATCATTAAATATCCCTAATCGTAGTATTATCGAGACTGGACATCGATAATGCAGAATAGGCTTAGTATTACACATGTGCGTGTTATGGAAGCGTAACGTCATAGTTCTCATATATTTAGGTATTAGATACTTATGCAAGTGTAATATGAGGTTTTGTTTACCGATGGTATGGAAACAGCTTCGCTTTGGATAGACCCCTCAGAATCCCATTGGTAGTATGACTATGTGTCTATGGGAATCCGAATCAGGGTAGATGTATTTGGTCTTAACCTGAGACTTGCATCGCTAATACTTGCGACAATTAATATACTTTGGTTTTGGTCATCCGAGGCTTTAACAGGTTCTGTGTTCGCCTCTTCTGGGTATACTGAGAATCGTAGTGTATTGGGTGTGATGTCAATATGGAAGTATCACTTCAGTCATATGGAGATGATGATCACGCAGGATACGGAACTGGTACTCTTGTATGCTGCAACTATCGAGATAATATGACAAGGTCATGATTATCCGATTATAGAGACTAGTTACCAGAGATCTGATATATGCTTCGTACGGGGCAAACACAATTCCAGCATCAGGCCTAGCATGTGATATCTGATACTGGATCGTAATACGCAATACTACGTATGCTACGCCTGACAAAGATTATATATTCCTTGTTGAATATTTCTGGAGAATTGGGTAGACACGGTGCTTTGCTAGAAGCCAACCATGTCTTGTAAATCGGTAGGAACGTGGTACCGGGTTCGCACGTATTCGGATAGTCCGATGACCGTATTTACTGCCAATATATCTAGGGATCTCTTGGGTCGCTTCCCGAAGATTCACCGTTGAGATTTGACTCGAACATAAAATTAATCTGGGATTAATTAGGAAAGAGAAAATTAATCTGGGATTAATTACGACAATAAATTAATCTGGGATTAATTAAAAGAGAAAGAATTAATCTAGGAATAATTGCGACGAGAATTTATCTGGGATTAAATTCACTGAGAAGATGAGAGAGAACGTGATTAATTTAGAATTAATCGGTAAAATAAATTTAATAGTGAAATTACATTTTACTATTTAATTTATTTTTAATTGGGCTAAAATAATATATTTGATACATTGATTGAAATTAGATTCAATGCAGAATTAAAATTGGATTTTAATTCAAGCGAACGAATTAATTCTGAATTAATTCGCGAGCGACTTCCGTAATAATTTTGCTAGGCATTATATATTTAATTAATTAGAATTTAATTACGTTGCGACGGAAAATTTGTTTAATCGGATTAAACGAAACCGAGCCCGAAGTGTGTGAGTAAGCCCACTTGAATTTGAATTTAAAGTGGGTCCCACCAACTTACATCATAAGTTACCTTTTTGGTGATAAAAATGATTGATGGGTTTTGTTGGAAACTTGTCCAACACACTTTGTATTTCTTTTTTGGAAAATGATATACAAAACTTAAGTGACTTTGACTTGGGTATTATGTTTTTAGAAATAAAATACAAAGAAAACTTCATCTTCTCTCCTTCTCCCACCATGGCCGAAACTTCATCTCCTTGGAGGAGAAATTTTTTCTTTCATTTTGTTCCAAGCTAGCACTTAAAGGAGTGAATCAAGGTGATAGAGAAACTCACCCAAGTGTTGGAAACACTTAAGAAGGACTTGGAGCTTCCACCGAAATGCATAAAAAGTTTTGAACTCATCCGATCAATGTGAGTATTTTCCGCAACTCTTTTCATTTTATTCACATACAAATCACTCTTAGACGATCTTGGCATGTTCTAGGAACACTTACAAAGAGGACTTGACCCAAATTTGAAATATTAATGTTTTGATGATTGGATGATAAATTAGTGTTGTTAAGTTGTGAATGATGTTGTTTATATGGTTTTGGTGTTAAGAAAAATAGAATTTTGAGAAATCCACAAATTAGGAAACTCTAAAGGATGAGTAAATTGAGGTTTTTGGAATTTGATGTTGTGATGATGATAGAATGATAGAATTGTGATAATTTGAATATGGATAGTTGATTTAACATGAATGAAGATGAGGGTGTTGGGTCTATTATGGAGTATGTTCTTGAAGAGTTGATGTTAGGCCCTGAAATTGGCCTAGCGTCGTGACGCCCAACACTCAGCATCGCGAAACGTAAGAATCAGAAGCTTACTACCTCACGCTTGATTGTCGCAGTGTCGCGACACTCAACATTTGACTTCGCGATGCGTAATAAGGAGAGGCTCTGCCTTGGGTTTGATCTGGTGAGAGTCGTTGCACGCAACGTCTAGTATCGCAACACGAAACAAAGCATGCTCTCTGCCTGAGTCTGTTTACTTGGGCTTCGCGACGCGTCAGACCCAACATTGCGATACGAGGCAGAAACAATTTCATTCCATTTCACATTTAACTTTAAAATGATAGAGGCCATCCTAAGGGTTTTGTATCGACACATATACACGCTTTATGACAAGTCGCAAGTATAATACATTGTGTGATGTTTATAGATGTAGTGAATTGACAAGTCGCAAGTATAATACATTGTGTGATGTTTATAGATGTATTAAATTGAGAAACTTAGTCTAATTATAAATAATGTTTCACAACCTTATATTCTAATTGAGTTCTCGATTATAGATAATCACAGGAACCGCAATATTGATAACTGCAGTTTATACCCACATATTCATGCATTCTTAGCTTACTATTTTGTTAGATTCCATGCCATTTAATGTATTTTTATAGTTTTTTTATGTTTTATTGATAAGAAGTATTGGAACATGGATCTTGGGACAAATGAACTTGTTTTGGGACCTTACAGACGCAACAAAAGTACGCGGGAAGGCTAAATGCACAGAAAATACTCATCCTGAAAAATGAGGTGGCGTTGCGATGCCCCACCAGCATCTCCACATAGAAATTCCTGAGGATTTGGCGTCGCGAAACTGTGACAGAAGCCCGAAGACGAAGGGATTCGATTCAGATTTTATCATCTAGTTTCTTTCTTAAAACTCTAATGATTTCTAATATGTTCATGACATTATTTTAATTGTTATTATCCTTAGTCATGAACTAACTCTATTATTCTAGAGGATTATGTAGCCAATGTTTGAACCTATGTGTTGTTTGCCAATTTGATTTTTATGAAGTTTTAATTCAGTTTATTTATATTCTATTGTGTTTAATGCTTCTAGTTTGTTGGCCACAAATTAAGATGATGAATGTTAAGAATCTATCGCTCGGGAGATAGGATTTTGAATAGGATCCAGAGAATATAACCTATGAGATTTGTAGAGTTCGAGAGAATCTATAATCCATTTGAAGTCATTAACAAGGAATCAGAGAACATAATGAATTGTTAATTACTAGATTTTTATAGGGATATCAAAGTCTGTAATTGATAATATATTTACTCGGCACTCGGGAGAGGGAGTTAGAATAATTTAGGGTTCTTGACTTATAAACAATACAACTGAATAAGAATTGAATGGCATGGCAAATACATTGGGGATAATGTTGGGTTCTCTAAGAACATGTCCAAGATCAATTAAGCATAAAATTTGTGTGAATAATCAAAGTAAGTTGTGGAAAAAGTACTCACATTGATCGGCAATAAGGATGTAGGATTTCAAAAAATTGCTCATTTGTGTAGTGCTCCAAGCTCCTCCTTTTATTGTATGTTGAACTCCAAGCTTTGATTCTTGAATTCCAAACTCAAGGGATAGGTTTCCTTAACACCTTTGAATGACCCCTTTTGTGTGCTAGCACTTAAGATTTTTGAAGCAAAAATCAAGTAACAAGAACCCTAGGTTCACGCCCAAGATGAGAGAAAATTGGGAGGAGTTTCACGCCCAAGGCATGGAGAAGAGAGAAAAGAAAAATGAGTGAAGTGTAAAATGATTTTCAAAAAATCAAAAGACCTAATACCAAATCCAAGTTGGTAAATGTCTTTCACTTTTTTCATAATAAAATAATGAAATGTGTAAATCAAGCCATCAACCACTACATAATTCCATCAACATAAAGTGATGAGAATGACATGTGATGTGACTTGATGTGGGCCCCACTTTGATTCAAAATCCGAGTGGGCCCGCAAACACATTCCGGCCTCGGGTTCGTTAATTCCGAATTAACGAATTTTCAGTTGCAACTTAATTAAATCAAATTTAATTAAATAAAAATGCCTAGCAAAATTACTATTAAAGTCGCTCGCGAATTAATTCTAAATTAATTCGTTCGTCCGAATTAAAATCCAATTTTAATTCCATTATGAAATCTAATTTCATTTAAAATATCGAATATATTATTTTATCGATTAATTCCGAATTAATCGTTCTCTCTCTACAAATAGAATTTTATCCCAGATAAAATCTTTCCGCAATTAATCATAGATTAATTTTCTCTCTCTTATAATTAATCCTAAATTAATTATGTTCGAGTCATACGTCATCGGTGAATCTTTGGGAAGCGACCCATGAGATCCCTGAATATATTGGCAGTAAATCCGGTCGTCGGACTATCCGAACATGTGCGTACCCGGTACCACGTTCTTACCGATTTACAAGACATGATTGGCTTCTAGCAAAGCACCGTGCCTACCCAATTCTCCAGAAATATTCTTTAAGGAATATATAATCTATGTCAGGCGTAGTATACGTAGTATTGCGTATTGTGATCCAGTATCGATATCACATGCTAGGCCTAGGGCTGAAATTGTGTCTGCCCCGTACGAAGCATATATCGGATCTCTGGTAACTAGTCTCTATAATCGGATAATCATGACCTAGTCATATTATCCCGATGACTGCAGTACTTAAGAGTACTAGTTCCGTATCTTGCGTGATCATCATCTCCATATGACTGGAGTGATACTTCCATCTTGACATCACATCACATCCAATACACTACGACTCTCAGTATACCCAGAAGAGGCGTACACAGAACCTGTTAAAGCCCCGGATGACCAAAACCAAAGTATACTGATTGTCGCAAGTATTAGCGATGCAAGTCTCAGGTTAAGACCAAATACACCTACCCTGATTCGGATTCCCATAGACACATAGTCATACTACCAATGGGATTCCGATGGGTCTATCCAGAGCGAAACTGTTCCCGTACCATCGGTAGACACAACCTCCTATCACACTTGCATAAGTATCCAATACTTAAATATATGAGAACTATGTTGTTATGCTCCCACAACGCGCACATGTGCAATACTAGTCTATTCCGCATTATCGATGTCCAGTCTCAATAATACTACGACTAGAGATATTTAATGATTAAATCTTAGTGGATTAATATTGTCTCATATCTTATTAATCTGGTACTAATCATATGGACTTTTATCATTTATATATCTTGGTAATCTAATTACAAATGATAAAAGAGCAATTTCCTTTGTCACATAGTTTATTTGTACAACGACACCATGTTCTGTACAAATAGTAATGATATGGGTCATAATTATCCAACAAATAGCTAGGTGAAATTAGACTCTAGAATCTATCTCATCTTGGTCTTTTCTAAATTTAACGTTTAGATTTATCGCTTATTTAGTTTTTTGTTTTAATTTAGCTTATTTTAAATTATTTTCTAAATAAATTTAAGTTTATCAATTATAGTACTTAGTGAGAATTTGATTACAATCCATGTGGGTTCGACACTCATACTTATCTTTTACTAAAACTTGAAACCATATACTTGCGGTATGATAATCTTGCAACAAATATTATTCGACAAAGCGAAGTAATACCATTCAGATCCTAAAATCTATGAGCGGACCTCTTTTCTCAAATTGATTTTATTTAATTATTTTGATGTCAGACTTACTTTTTAAGCACATAGGGCGTTAGCCAGATTTATTTTCAGTTGTTTTAAGAAAGAGCATATTTCAGAAAGAATTGATTTTAAAAGCATGAGTTTTATGATTTTTGGAGGCATGAGGGAAAAACTCACCTTAGATGTAACTTGACATAGATATGGAATTGACAGACACATATATCGTGTGCACACGTAGTTCAGGACTAGGGATGACATATGCCCCTAGATCCCAGATTCTGAGTCACGAGGGTAGTATAGATCCGACCCCGCTCTAGTTCCGTGGCTTGGGGGACGGCGAGACGTAACGCCTCAAGACCACCAGATTATGCGTATGGGGGACGACAAGATGTAACGCCCCATGTTCCAGATATTCAGATACAAATTTTTGATATACAAATTTTCAGAAATAGATTTTCAGAGATAGACTTTCAGAAAAGATGGTTTTAAGAAAGAGTTTTCAAAAGAAACTGTTTTATGAGAATTTTAGAGATTCACAGACAAAAAGCAGTTTTTTAGAAAAGTTTTCCAGAAAGAAATTTTTTTTTCAGATAAGGAAAGAGATTTCAGAAAAGATTATTTCCTTGAGATATATTTGATTTTAGAACCATGAATTTTCAAAAAGCATTTTAGTTTCTGTCTTAAACTATCCACTCACTAGGTCGTTCAAACGATCTAATCCCCCAACTCCCAGTGTTTCTGTTTTACAGGTTACTCGGAGGACAAGCTCGAGAAGATGGATACTGATGACAGTCACTAGAGTGTTTGGTCCACTAGGTCATGTATAGAGTTTCGGCACAGTAAGTGTCAAGTAAAGTTATATGTCAGACATTAGTAATGTATAAGTCTTGTAATGAGATAAAAGTGTCTATGAACAGAGGTGTACAAAAATGTATCTTTGAGTATATAGTTAAGAGTTCTGAATTACATTTATTTGGTATTATTGAGTTGGGCAATGGTCCCACGTATGAGTTTGTATTTGAGATGAGATCGGTAGAGTTGATCAGAGTCAGATTGTCAGAGGCTCAGGGGGATATGCTAGTTTATTCCTTACTGGTAGCATCTCCGAGGAGGGGGATGTTACAACATCATTTAAGATGCCTTCATTCCCATGTTACCACATGAACATTCCCGGATCAAGGTCATCATACAATTATGAAATGGACCGCAGTTGTTGATAAATCACAAACAAAGTATCTGTCTTTGTTTACTCTCTACAAACTACTAATTTCATACTTAAATCCTCTCATGTATGATACTCACACATTAAGTCTGAAAACACATTAGTAATCACGTGTATGCATGACACTTTACAATATGCGATTTAAAATAAACAGGTTGATAAATGAAAATACATCATTTATATATATTATAATAACTTCGTTTACATATTACATAATGCACTAGGGCATACATTCCAACAATATTTTACCTGGTTCATTTAACATGGGTAGGTATTGTGGATATGGTATGTGTCACGAGGGTAGATAGTGTGGGCTCACTCATGCATGAATCTGGCTCTGATGCCATTTTGAAATTCATTGGCCCTAATTCAACCCAAAAACTACCTTAAAAATTGATAGTTTCCTTATGTTTATATTCATTTAACTATATCACTTTTCAAACAATATGTGATATTTTCCTCAACAATCCCATTTTTTATTTCACTAAAACTCTTGGTGGTTATTTCTAAGTCTAAGAATTTTCCTATGAAAATCCGTATGAAAATGTGCAATCTCTTATTTAGCTTGGAGTTTTAAAGAAGATAGAAGGGTGGGAGAGTTGGAAGCAAAGACAAGAAGTGAAGATAAAATAATATAATCCTGAATTGGAAATTGACGGTTTAGTGTGAGCTTATCTATGCGGTCATGCACTCTTCAAATGAGAATCTTTTTTTCTGAAAGATCTTGATACAACTCTAAATCACTTCTGATCTTTCTAGAGATATATTTGGTACCGTTTTCTTAATCACGACTTATTGTCCCTATCACTGACTCCAATGATTTCCCATTCATAATGGTTTTTTTTTTCCACAATGCCCATTAACAGTTGTTCAGATATACATAAAAATATAGATAGTTAAGATTGAATTATATGGCATATCTCACTAGATGACAATGTAGATGAGACTAAATATGGGGCCATGACGAAAGTAAATGCATTTGTTTTTTCTTTTATTTTATTTTTTTAAAAAAATTAAAATAAAATTAAAAGAATTTTGGGATCATAGATCATTGAGAGAGGAGTATGTAACAAATACTCAAGGATATACCATAGATGAATTTATGGATTTGTTTACCTTTGTGTGTGGAGTAATAAGTGTTTTTGAAGAAACACTTTTATAATTTGTCTATTAATATATTCGTTATTTTCCCTTTATAATCAATGAAAAATAATAATTTTAATAAATGGTTGAAATATTTTTATAATAATAAAAGGAACAAGTGTCGTAAAAGGGATAAAACAGATAAATTAGGATTCTTTCTTTATTTTTTTCTTTCATTATCTCTTTTTATTTTTCTAATGTTATTATTTAATAAAATGTGACATACGATTTAATTTTAATAATTTTTTATGTAAAATAATAGGACAATAAAAAATAAGAAGAGAAAAAAAAGTAAAGTGGTCCAAAATCAATATTGTACGGGTGAACCTTAGTGTAAAAAGTGTGATTATCGTTAAGCCCCTTGTTTGTTTATCAAATTCTAATAATACCCACCCAACGTGTGAAAGTTTTCTTCTCGAGGACAGATATGTGATATCTGCTTAAGCGAGCAAATAGGAGAGAATTTGTCTCGTTACCACCACTTCACTTGTCTTCAATTCTAAGGTTTGCGTTTCAGCTTCATTTGTTTCGTCTCTTCATCATTGAATGCATTGCTTTTGCTTCCTCCTCTTCTTCTTCTTCTTCTTTTTTTTTTTAAAAAAATATTACAAGGTACTACGTTTCTCATCACCTTCAAAGTTCATGTTTTTGTAAAACTTGATCAATAACTTCTTATTTTCATTGTTTTTATAATTTGTTAACCCCCTTTGAGTGAAATGGTCATGTCAGATTAACTGAGAAGAGGGTTTTTATTTTCTTAAATTGATAGTTAATGAATGAATGAATTTGGATGGTTTGTTGTTATTTTGTTGGCATGTATACTCTGTTTTATTGGAACAAAGCATTATGGACTGATGCATAGAATGTGATTTCTTTTTAGAATTTAGATGATATCTACAGTAATATTCTTCTGAATGTGGCTTTTCTTTGATGCAGCTCTTGGTTTTGACATAGAGAACAGAATTGTTTTAGATTGTGGGGAAGAGAAGAAAGCAAAAGGGAGAAGTCGTTTAGGTGTTTCATAGTCGTTTTTTATTGTAATTATTGTTTTGTAAGATATATGCTCTTGGTGGATTAAAATGAGTGTGGTGGGATTTGACATTGGAAATGAAAACTGTGTTATTGCCACAGTGAAGCATCGGGGTGTTGATGTGTTGTTGAATGAGGAGTCAAATCGTGAAACTCCGGGCATTGTATGTTTTGGGGAGAAGCAGCGGTTTATTGGGTCTGCTGGTGCTGCATCTGCAATGATGCAACCTAAATCCACAGTATCTCAAGTGAAGAGACTGATTGGTAGGAGATTTGAGGACCCTGTTGTTCAAAAGGAGCTGATGATGTTACCATTTGAATCTTGTCAAAGCCCAGATGGTGGCATTAGTATTAAGTTGAAATACTTGGGTGAGACACATACGTTTTGCCCTGTTCAGATTATGGGGATGCTCTTTGCACATTTGAAAGGAGTTGCAGAGAAAAATTTGGAAATGCCTGTTGTCGATTGTGTTATTGGGGTTCCATCATACTTTACAGATTTGCAGAGACGAGAGTATTTGAATGCTGCTTCTATTGCTGGATTGAGGCCTTTTAGATTGATACATGACTGTACTGCAACTGCTCTTGGTTACGGAATTTATAAAACAGATTTTGCTGATGGGGGAAAATCTTATGTTGCATTTGTTGACATTGGTCATTCTGATACGCAGGTCTCCATTGTATTGTTTAAAGCTGGGCATATGAAGGTTCTGTCACATGCTTTTGATAGCAGTTTGGGAGGGAGAGACTTTGATGATGTGTTGTTTGGTTATTTTGCAGCACAGTTTAAGGAGCGGTACAATATAAATGTGTACTCTAATGTCAGGTCATGTTTTAGGTTAAGGGCCGCATGTGAGAAGTTGAAGAAGGTTCTAAGTGCAAACGCTGAGGCGCCTTTAAATATTGAGTGTTTGATGGATGAGAAAGATGTTAAAGGTTTTATTAAGAGGGAAGAGTTTGAGGGGCTTGCTTCAGGATTAATGGAGAGGATCGCTTTTCCTTGTAGAAAAGCTTTAGCTGATGCTGGCTTGGATGTGGACCATATCCATTCTGTCGAGGTTGTCGGGTCTGGGTCGAGGATACCAGCCATTACTAGATTGCTAGCTTCTTTATTTGGGAGAGAACCCAGGCGGTCACTGAATGGAAGTGAAAGTGTGGCACGTGGATGTGCACTCCAGTGTGCAATGCTCAGTCCAGCTTTCCGGGTCAGAGAATATGAGGTATTTGGAAATAATTATCAGTTCTTGGCCTGCTTTTGCCAGTCAATTGTATGTTGTTGGTTTTTTCTTACTCTTAGGTCATGGACATGTTAATTACTTAAAGGTCACAATGACAGTCAAATCACTTAAGAGAAAAAATGAAATTTGCTTTGCTTTAAGCTTAAGAACTATTGACCACTCACTGTGTTTTTCATTTATAACTTCCCCCAATTTATTGACATATTATGAAGTAAAGAAAATGATGTACTTAAGAAGAAATTTAATTATTGACCTTTCCGTTGTGGCAACAGTTACGTGTCTCTTATGTTAAGAGAATTTCCTGAACATTGCCTAGAAGTTATGTGGAGCCAAAGTGTGAAAATGGTATACAGCTCTTGTTATAAATAAGCACTAAAATTTGAACTGCTCCTTTTTCTTGCACTTTTTGGTTGAAAACTGAACGAATCTTTGAAAACTTGTAACTAATCTTGTGCTTAGTGCAAGTAATTTTCAGAAAATTGTCAGCTATTCAGCCTCAAATCTGATTATGTTGTTTGCAGAAACTCCTTTCATCTTCCCCTATATTCTCCATTAGTATAAACATAAAAGTTTGTTTTTGCCCTTCTGCATGTTCTTGCATATGCAAATCATTGACTTTTTTGGTAATATTAATTCATGGTCTTGTGCAGGTTCAAGATTGTAATCCTTTCTCCATAGGGATCTCATCAGATGAAGGTCCAATTTGCACAGGATCAAATCCCAGTGTAGTGTTTCCTAAAGGCCAGCCCATTCCAAGTGTTAAAGTTTTGACACTTCAGCGGAGTAGTTTGTTCCACTTGGAATTATTCTACACAGATCCAAATGAATTGCCACCTGGTGTATCTTCAAAAATTAGTTGCTTCACTGTAAGTGTAATACTGTAATTTGAAGAGATTTGGAGTTGTTTCACTTTTTTCATAGGTAAAGACATGCAGGAGTGCTTACAAGTATCTCCGTTATTCAATTTATATATGTCATTCGGATATCCATTGTGCTACTCATAGTATTGGATGTAACTTTTATGAGTGGATTACAGTGGTTTCTTAGTTCCTGAGTCATTGCTTATGTAGATTGGCCCTTTTCAAGGATCTCACAATGAAAACGCAAGGGTTAAAGTCACAGTTAAATTAAATCTCCATGGGATTGTCACTGTTGAGTCAGCTTGGGTAAGTAAGAAGTTTCATTTTCATCTGTCATCTTGCTAAGTCTTCAATTTCTTGGAGTGTTTACCATATGATGTACATTTATTACTTTTCAGTTGATCGAAAGTCATGGAAACAATCCAGTTACAAAGCACAATGCTCATTCAAAAATGGACAAAATGGAGTCTGAAGTTATTTCTGTTGATTCCTCTACAACGGTTGAAGATGTGGAAGATAGCACCTCTGTACAGTCCAAATCATCTCATTCTTCGGTAAGTTTCCTGCCAATCTCTCGTTCTTGTGCATTGATCTGGTTCTGCATCTCATCACTTGATTCTCACCTTCCTCTGTGTAGGGGAACAGGAAATAGTTCTGTTTATCTGATAATTTTAACTTTAAATTGTCGACACATGAGGACATTTCCCTATAATTTATTTTTGGTTGCCGAGAAATTCTTAGGAGTAGAATTTATTTTTGAGGATTCTTAGGGAACAAGACATTGGAGTAGAAGTATTATGTAATCTGTGTTTCATGCAGGCTGACAATTTGGTAAGAGATAAAGCCGGCAGGAGACTTGATATATCAATCAGTGAGAATATATATGGTGGAATGACCAAACCTGAGCTTGCCCTGGCGAAAGAGACAGAACATCTGTTGGCCCAACAGGACATAAATATGGAACAAACTAAAAACAAGAAAAATGCCTTGGAATCATATGTCTATGAGATGCGGAATAAGGTATAAATTGACATTTCAAAAATACAGATTTTCGTCATCCCAATCTATAAAGAAATTACATTTTGAATCAACCTGCTTTATTGTGTAGCAAAACTTATTTGATTTTCATATGCACTCAAGGATTGCAGTTAGTTCTGCTGCATCTAAGAACTCAGTGATAGTATTCAGCTGTGTTTATGAAATATGTCATTTATAAAATTTATGTGATGCACAGCCAGATGGCTATGTAATTAAGCTGCATCACTCATATTTTCAAGTAAGAAAAATGATAAATGTACAAAGGGGTAACAAAAACTAATTATAAAGTATACGTATTGTGCTTTTAAAAATGCTTTTTAACAGCATAGTACATGTACTTTATAATTAATTTTTTACACCCTTTTGTCACCCCTTTGTACATATATCACTACTTTTTTAACTAATAACATTTTAAAGTTTCATTATGTCTGGTGTAGATGTGGAAAATATACGATTACGAATCATGTTGTCGAGTCATTTCAAGATTTCGACTTTCAATGATGTGAAATATATAAAAATTTAGAATCTTGACTCTAATCAAACTCGTTAAAGTTTTTGTTCCTGGTTTCATGTGTTTGTACTGGCTTCTGATACCATGTTGTATTTCTGAATAGCTTTTCAACACGTATCGAAGCTTTGCATCAGATAAGGAGAGAGAAGGTATATCCAGGAGCCTCCAGCAGACAGAGGAGTGGCTTTATGATGATGGTGATGATGAAACTGTAAACACCTATGCCTCAAAACTGGAGGATCTCAAGAAGGTGAGTGACATTTTTCCGGATCTCAAGTTTTCCCTTTAATCTTTCTTTTCCGTCATTTTATGTTCCAATGTTTTTGTCTAGTTGGTGGATCCAATTGAAAATCGATATAAAGATGGAGAAGCACGTGCACAAGCTACAAGAGATTTGTTGCAATGCATAGTAGAGTATCGGACAGCTGTTGGTTCTCTTCCAACTGAGAAGCGAGAATTGGTATTGTAACTATAATGCCATAGTGAAAACAATATATGTAATTCCATTCTGGATAATTTCTTCAATGATGTCATTTTCCATGTTCAGATCATTAGTGAGTGCTATAAAGCGGAGCAGTGGCTGAGGGAGATATCCCAACAACAAGATTCCTTACCCAAGACCACTGACCCGGTCTTATGGTCAAGTGACATCAAGAGAAGAACAGAGGAACTGAAATTGTACTATTCTTGTGCATTTGCTTTTCATTTTATAAAATTCATGATTTTATTGTATACCCCGTCTTAATTTATAAATCCTTTGTAGATATTAATCATGCATTGCATCAATTATAAATTCACCATTGTTTGCTTTCAATGATCCTTATTTTATTTTTTAGCATTCACTTATTTTTATTCATGTATTTCAGGAAGTGCGAGCATATATGGAGAGGTAAGACTCCAGATGCCAAGAGTCCAGAGCAGCAAAGATAGTTTCAAGAGATGAGCTTATCCGAGAGTCGCTTTAACCCAGAAGCTGTTTATTTATATATTTATGGCACCGAAGGAAAAGCTTTCACTAATATCTAATGCTTTTCTTGTCCTCATTTTTCCTTGTAGGATTTTAAGTTGTCAATGTCAATACTTATTCCATAGGATATAGTTGTTAAGGGGGAAAAGTTACTCTATTGAAATGAGAAATATGCTAACATCGATTACAGTCGAGTTGCTTCTAGTCTATACACTAGACTACAGAGCAACATGCTTTTAGTTTTTGGTTTTATGTATATTTGAAATTTGATAAATTTTGCAAATGTTTCACTGCCAATGTTTAAAATACGGGGCGGCGCCTCGAGGCGCGAGGCGGACCTCCTCGAGGCGGTGAGGCGGGCGCCTCGATCCGAAAATCGGAAAAACAATCCAAAATACATTCATTTCTTCATAATTCATAGTATGTTCAAAAAACTATTGATAAGTAATCCAAAATACATTACTTTCTTCATAATTCATAGTATGTTCAAAAAATTATTGATAACTAATCCCTAAATAAGTTATCATTAGTGTCTAGCGGCATGAAGCTTGGGTCAAAATCTATGTCATCATCAGATGGGTCATCATCCAAAGAACCTCCTTCACTTGTATTGTCTTCATCCACTAATTGTGGAGCTTTCCCTTTCCCTAACAAATAACATAAGTCGTATTATTTTTATTTGATTATATAAATTGTATTATTGTACAAGATTAACTTATTTTGGTCTCTGCTCCTTTTTTGTGCAAGTGCTCTACTGCCACTCAGTTGTTCAATGGAAAGAAGCGTTTTGGAAGCCCAAAACGTCGTCGTTTCATTTTAGAAAATTTTTTTTTTAAAAAAAAACCTCTGCTGGTGAGGCGGCCGCCTCACCCCGATTTTGCGTGAGGCGGCCGCCTCACTAGCAGAGAGGCGGGCGCCTCAGAAAAACCGCATAAGGCGGCCGCCTCGACCGTTTTTTAAACACTGTTCACTGCTTATGTAATGTTAACATATGTTTTGATAATTTTTTCGAAATGTTTTGATTGGTTGTTCTTCATTTCTAGCCCTCCTGTCTTTTCTTTCTGGGGTTGCATTTATGCAGTCCAGAAGGTAGAGCAACCATTTAATGGATGCTTATGTCCTCCAACTTTCCGCAAATGTAAATAATTCATGAGATAACAGAAAGGCAGTACCAAAAACATCAACATTAGATGTTTATATGGGTACCTGTCTATATTGTCTATAAGCCATTTGACCTGACAATTCCTGCCCACGGATTCAGCAGCATAAGCTGTAAAATAATCAGAAGCACTGATGATATGGAGTCACTGTCTTAATAATCTAAGTCAGTCCTAAGAAACAATCAGCAGTACCAAGTAAATGAAAACTATCTGCTGATGATTAACTGAGAATTGGGCATGATACCCAAGGGTATCAAATATCCTTATGGTTCAAACATGCAACTTTGAGTATTGAATATGTAACTTTGAGCATTAACATGCAAATTATACCAATAAACATGCAACTAATTTTATATTTTATAAAGTTTCATATTTATTGATACAGTTTGTATATTTAATGTTCTAAATTACATATTGAATGCTCAAAGTTGCATGTTTGTACTCAAAAGTATTTGATACCCTTTGGTATTGTAGACAAGCCCACATAATTGACATCTTTTAAAGCAAATTTGCTGTTACAATATTCATGCTCACATTCATTCATTCCTTCTAGAGATGTATACCACAACATCAAATTACCAATGTATAGCACTTTATTTATTAGAATGCAAATAGGGAAATCAGAGTGATAAATGATAATTTTATAAAACTCATTAGTGGGTCATTGACATTTTTTATAATTTCCCTAACATAAAATGAATGATTAGATATAATTGTCAAAATTATAATTAAAAAAAATAGTTAAATAGATATTTGATCATTTTTTGAAATTTGAAGTTAGCGTGAAGGTTTACCGTTCTATAATATTTGTATATTTCCTATTGGATGACAAAGTAACTAAAATTTTTATATAATTTCTTGAATAAAGAGTGAGGCTGAAATGGCAATTTGTTTGATCGAAGATTGAGAATTGACAATTGTGAAAATCTTTTCCCCATGGCCAATGTTAAGGTATCCAAGGACAAAACATGTAACTTTTAGTATTGGACATGCAACTTAAAACCATTAAACGTATAAACTCTATCAATAAATATACAACTAATTTCATGTTTTGAAAAGTTTCATGTTTATTGACAGAGTTTACATGTTTAATGATTTAAGTTGCATGTTTATTGATAAAAATTGCATGTTTGACCCAATGATATCAAATACCCTTGGGTACTATAGATGAGCCCCCATCCATATAGGGATGTTGCCGACAAAGTCATTTTCACTTGTGTCAATGGCCACCAACTCAGTACAATTCTTGAATGTCAGGGAAAAACAGTGGGGACTCTAGTTTTGAGGCATGTTATATTATTTTAAAATAATATTTATCCCATTATGTGTTGTAGGGGTTGTAAGCAGATTTACTTTAGGATGCAACAAAACTTTTAGAGATGTAACACAATACTTTGTAGAATCCCTACTATAGAATTTTAAAGGAAAAGATGTTATGTAATATAAACAAATTTGTGCTCTATATATTGACAATAAAAAATTGCCTCCAAAAGACATACTTTTTAATTATGCTTTTTCGCATCAGCGTCCTATTGTCGCGCCAATGAGAAATCATTGTAGTGATAATATGCACAAGTATCTCATTGTCGCGATAATATGCATGAGCAATTCATTGTCGCACCATAAGTATCCATTGTAGCGATAATATAAGTCAAAATGTTATTTTGCATCAGGGTCTCATTGTCGCGCCAATGAAAAACCATTGTCGCAACAATATTAGTTAGAATGCTCTTTATGTCTTAAGGTCTCATTGTCGCGACAATGGAAGTCAAAATGCATTTTTTGCACCAGAGGACACGAAATTAGTTTTTTCGATTAACTTTGCTTTTGAATTTCATTTTCCTTTTGGGGGCTTTGCCCCATCGACCCCCTTGACTTATCCGGACAGGTCGATCCCCGATCCGTCAGCGTAGGGGGATAACCGAACCATTGTGTATTTATGCCCTTCATATTTTATAATATCTTACATTAATAAATTAATCATTCTTTGCTGAATATATATCTAAATTCGACAACATTGAATGACTCAAGAATTACCCCAAACAATATGCGTTATTTCGAAGGTTCAGTGACCAAACATAACTTGAATTTCGCATTGAAATTGGAAGACTTTCAGTAAATTTATTGCGACTTAAATTCAAGCCATTCAAGTTAGGCATCTTCATCTAACAATCTGGTATTTCTCATGGTAAAATATTTTCACCAAGCTTCAGAAATAGAATGATGTTTTATTGATGGTGGTTTTTTATTTCAAGTAAGGTTCAAGTACCGAGAAGGGGTAGGATAGAGATTTATACTTAGCCAAAAGTGGGTGATAAAGGCCTAAGAGCCTAGAAAAACATAGAGAGACTCGACCTCATTGTACAAAGAAGAAATCCTGATAACATAGTATTTTGGGGATGAAGCGAGTTATAATGCCGACCCGACTACATGAAGGGTATTGATTTGGGGTTTTCTGAGAGTTAGAATAGCCCGACCCGATGAGGTCATTGTTTGAGAACCTGGCCTGTTTGAAAGAGCTGAAGAGATATTTGATTAGTATCATCTGCCTCATTGCGCTGACCCGAGGAATGAAGATTGTATCACTGACTGACCAATATTGGAGTCATGTGACGTATGCCTTACTTGGGAAGGTGTGGTTCCAGAAGGCTAATAATGACATAGGGAAAACAGTGGTCCATAATATTCGTAGGCCCTGCCAACCGCCATAGGCCGGTGTAGTGACATAATAGTGGTAGAGCAGAACCGCCATAGGCCGCCAGAGGTCGATATAGTAGCAGAAGAATGAACTAATTTGATTGGCTAGATTATGACAATTGGGGGTGGCAACAACTATAATGATGACCTTGTGACATTGGCTGATATCATAGTTAGTGGAACATTATTTGAAGCCTATATAAAAGGGTTGAAGACACAAAATCAAGGATGAGTAATTTTTACATTTCACTACTTGAAAAAATTTAGAGCACAAGAATTAGAGATAAAAAGAGAAATATGGTCAGTTATCCGATCACTTGTTAGAATTATAACAGTCTTGTATAAGACCTTATGTGTTTTATCAATGAGTTCATATCCCCGTTTGTAGATCAAGACGGTGTTGACCCTGAGTGGTAATAAAATATCACCTCTCCCTCGTGTTTTATCAAAAGGTATAAGCCACTCTCCATCGAACCACGTAAATTTTATGTTTATCCTGACTGCTTGTTAAGTTTGTGTGGTTCCCTATTAACCAAACATATTCACTTGAGGGAGGTTTGTTCGAATGATGAATTCTCTTGTTTTCCATTAGAACGAAAAACAACCGTCAATAGTTGGGACCGTCTATGGGGATCAGTCTAAAAAATGATACAACACACTAAGATGATGGCAGAAGACAGAATCATAGAGCTCCGGAGGTCTCAACAACGGAATGGATGTAGAAGATGGAGGAAAATTTACAGGTTGAAAAGGAAAAGGCTAGAGAAGAAAGGAAGGCCACTCAAACCTTTATGATGACCATGATGGAAAAAATAGAGAAGTTGGAGAAGAGATCAGCAGAACAAGCTCCTGCGGTACCTAGTCATAGGAGGGAATAGATCGGTACTGGGAAGATAATAGTTGGTGAAGAAATTACTAGGATGAGAAACCCACTCAAAATGAGGTCAGCGGTCATAGTCAGCGAAGCACCAGTAGAAGAGGCTCGGGAGAGGCATGATGATAGGAGAACACTTGAATCATCCAGCAATAGCCCTTATTTTTGGGAGAGTGATTTGGGGAGTTATCAGGAGCAATGGTGTATGGCTCCGATTATGAAGAGATATCACCCTCTGAGAATGTATTATAAGGAAACCTCTAGTAAAAGGAATGAGGATACCGATGGTCATTTGAGGGACTGGTTCCAATAGGAGATGAGAATGTGAGAGATGAGCATTCGAGGAGGTGCTCGAGATGGTCAAGATTAGGATACAACATCCCTATCCATAAGGAAAGTATCAAACCTGGAGTTCTCGAGGAGGTTATCCATGCCAGCAATGGATGTCTACAAGGGAAATATAGACCATAAGTCCCATATTGAAAAGTTCATCTTACTGATGGAGATCCAAGGCATGGTTGAGGAAGCAGTCAACAAGGAATTCCCACTGACATTGAGAGGACTAGCTAGTTTATGGAACGTAACACCATGGAGTATCAACAGCTTCTCCCAGCTGAGGAAATATTTTATACGCCACTTTAAAGTGGCGTTCACACTTAGAATGACAGTCAAGTCATTGAGGATGATGAAGCAGTAGAATGATGAGCTGCGAAAGAATTTTATAGATAGATACCATAATTTGGTATTGGAAGTAGAGGCGTATAAGTCCCAATAAGTGTTGGAGAGCTTTAAAGGAGCGCTGAGGGTTGGAGACTGTGGTCTCACCTTATGATTCATGAGGTGTCAGACTATGCAACAACTTCGGAACATGTGAGGAGGTTTGTATTGTTAGATGAGGAAGAAAAGATAACCTGAGGGACTCGGGAGAAGAAAAAACTAAGAAAAGATATATGTCATGACGGTGGAGGTGGATGGAGAGGATCAGGCCTGAGGAGGCAGGAATTCATGCCCATGAGTCAGAGTAATCCAGTGCCCAAGAGGAGGCTCCTAATCCCAGTTGCGTATGTCGCGGGGGGCACGGCCTACATGACCCTTAATAGGACTTTGTCCTAGATAGCATGAGAGGTGCAAGATAAAGGGTTGTTGATTGAGCCTATCCCCAGAAGGTTCTCGGTTGACAAAAAGGACAACATGATGTATTGCTCATATCATAACTCGATGGGTCATGTCACCGAAACTACAAAGACCTGCAGGAGCAGGTTGAGGACCTGGTGAGGAATAATTAACTCAAGGAATTTATCGATCATGAGGCCATGAGGGCTAGGCAACGCAAGTAGCAGAGATTGTCAGGTCAGGTGTCTATCACATAAAGCAGATGGACGACACCCAGATAATGAAGTTTTGAAAATACAAGAATGTCAAGTTGCTACAGCATATAAAGCTTCTCTTAAAATGACCCTCAAAGAGTTGTAAGACGGGTGGTAGATCTTTAGAATACAAGTAAAATTTTCTCATTTAATAAGTTACTCGGACCTTTACACACTTGTTGTTTATTTGAATAGGAAAAACTTGATTGGTATTTTTGGAAATGCATGTGATTGGTGCTAGCAAAATATGTAAATTGATGTGTGGGTAGCACACACCCCCTTGGCACACCAATCATATATGACATTATCAAAAGCCTCGGGTCGAAACATTAGTACCTGATGGCTTGCACCTTCAAAGATCGACATCAGAAAAATGTGTGAAACGATATGCGGAAAGAACGCACCTTGTGGCACACCAATCACCAGTGACATTATCAAATCCCCAAGCCGGGAACTAGTATCTGATGGCTTGCACCTTCGAAGATTGACATCGGCAAAAGGTGCAAAACGATGTGCGAAAAGTGCGCACCTGTGTGACACACCAATCACCGGTGACATTATCAAATACCTCGGGTCGGAACGCGAGTACCTGATGATTTACCCCTTCGAAGACATTAAAGACTTGTGTGGCGTTTGACATCTCGGGGTCACCATAGCATGTACCGCGAGAGGGTCAATGTGGTGTTTGGTACCCCAAGGTAACATAAAACGTATGGATTGAAGACAGCTTTGAGGTACAATGATAGCCTCAAGTTTGCATATCATTGGGAGAGATAATTCCCCCATGGCATTTTTCGCCCCTATAGTGTTGGAGGTACATAACACGAGGAAGGCCCCCGGGTCTTTGTGGTGATTGTAGCCTCAGAATTTACCTAGCATGAGGAAAGATAATGCTCCAATGGCATTGGTCATCCTTTTTCGGATCTATAAGAGCATAGTACAGGGAAGGCTAGAGGGCCTTCATGACATTTGTAGACTCGGGGTATGCCTAGCATGAGGAATGTGTTCCCTCATACCGTTGGCCACCCCTTGATCCGTAGCTCGATTTGCCGATACTTTTAGACTGTGAGGTTCAAAATTATTATTTTAAGCAACATGGAATAGTATTTTTGGTTATGCGGAGTGTATGATATGTTACCCTATTACACTTGTCTTTTTTACTTTATTTTGGTGAAACATGGTATGGGACGCCATCACCAGTATTTTTGGGGATGGCCCAGGGTTGAAAAATCTTCCCATGTAGTCTTTTTGTATGGTTGGCTCGGGGCTAGATTCATTTCATCAAGACCTTATTATTATGAATGACATAATGAGAGATCATTCCTTTGTGGCTAAGTGTCCTTGATGGCTCCAGGTTGGGTACGTCCCACCGAGGCCTTATTATTGTGTTCGGCTCAAGGCTAGATTCGTTCTGCCAAACCTATTATTGTGTGAATGGCACGAGGAAGGTTCATTCCCTCATGGCCAAACGTATCTCTTGGCTCGGGACTGGATTCGTTCCACCGAGGCTCTATTATTATGAATGGCACAAGGAGGGATCATTCCCTTGTGGCCTAATATGTTGATTGGATCAGACTAGATTTGTTCCGCTGATGCCCTATTTTTGTGTGAATTGGCACGAGGAAGGTTTATTCCCTTATAGCCAAATGTATCTCTTGGCTCTGGGTTGGATTCGTTTCGTTGAGTCCCTATTATTATGAATGACACAATGAATGATCATTATTTTGTGGCCTAGTATGTTGATTGGCTAGGGGATGGATTCGTTCAACCGATGCCCTATTATTATGAATGACACAAGGAGAGATCAATTCGGTAGTATTTGGAGTATGTGTTGTGGGGTTTTGGGCAAAGGGCGTGGCGGAAGGGCTGTTCAGGCGAAATTGTAATTTTAAAACTTTTTAAATTACCGAATGAATTATTCAATATCCAATATGAATAATTCATTCATATTTCATCTAAACATGTTTATTCGAAATCAAATAATGACATAAACAACTAAAAAACATCGCGAAACTTTTACGAAAATATTTTTCCTCAAAATGGCATAAAACATATTTTTGACCGAACCGACTACCTAACACACATGGGGGCTACCTAGGTCAGCCCCAATAGTACTAGGGCAGTTCATGGGCTTCCTGAACAGTGACAAATTCACTGTTTAGGCAGTTGTCACCCGGTTGGCTCAAAAGTCACCCGCTAACGCAATTTTTCACCGTTTTGCTTATTTCAATTCCGAAACAATTTTCGGCAATTGTTCCAACACACAAAATGCATCTGATACATTCAAAAGACATAATGTTCATCAACATATGAACGATATTTCTAGATCTGATCTAGAATTGAAATATATCATTTTTCATGCTTTAAATCCAATTTTTCAAGATTAATCCAACTAATCAAAACACCAATCAAAACACCAAACAAAGGCACCACACATGAACCAGCCAAGAACAATTATAGGCATTACAAGAGTGGTCATAACACTCTAGAATGGCAACATATCATCAAATGATCAAATTGAATAAATATTACAATAATATTATCTAATTATACTTCACATATGCTCAACACTTCAAAATCCATCTTCCAACACCAAAAGCCCCAATTTTAACAAATAAATAAAACCCTAGAACTATTCTAGCAATACAAGAACAAGAAACTAAATTTCCAAACTCAAGAAGATTAAAAATTACCTTTTAATCTCCAATTTTCCTAAGCTTTTCTCTTGTTTTCTCTTTACTTTCTTCCTTGAATCATCAAAGAACTATTTAAGAGCTTTTGGTGATGATGAATTCGGCCATAGTGTTCATTCAAAGGAAATGAAAAAAAAAATTACTTTAAAAAAAGAAGTTGCCGACTTTGGAAGGGCATTTTTATCCATTTACCAAATTTAATCCAATTAAATAACATTAAGCTTTATGTTAGCAAATCAAATTTGCACACATTAAGCTTAATTAAAACATGCCACATGTATCAATAATAATTAAACATATTGCATAACATTTATGTAATATGAATATTATTTAACTATTCAAATATTTAACATTTAAATATCTAAATAATTAATTAATATAATTATTATTATATATGTATTTTTATTTACATTATAAAACAAATACATATATTCATGACATGTGTCAAATCATTTGACAATTAATTATGTGTATCTAATCAAATTATGTATCAAATACAAATACACAATAATTACAATTGACCAAAAATGCCCAAAAGTATGTGTTTTCCTTTAACCGATTAAACGATTCGAATTAACTCATTTAATTCAATGAATTATTATAAATAATATGAATTATTCATAACGCGTTGCCCAAGTGATCAACGAGTACACTTCATATTGTGGGACTCTCTAAGTTTAGGTTTTTCCGTCACGAAATCCAATTTCGTGTCCATAATTCACCCACTCATGAATTATGACGACCACAGATAATCTCGCTAAACTATGCAAGTCGAGGTCATTGCATGTCGGATAATTATGACCCATAACATCACTATTTGTAAAAGACACTGTGGTTTTTGTACAAATTAACTATGTGACAAAGGAAATTGCTATTTTATCATTATGTAATTAGATTACTTAGATATATAAATGATAAAATTCCTTATGATTAGTTCCGGATTAATACGATATGAGACAGTATCAATCCACGAACGGTTTAATCATTAAATATCCTTAGTCGTAGTATTATCGAGACTGGACATTGATAATGCGGAATAGACTAGTATTGCACTTGTGCGCGTTATAGAAGCTTAACGGCATAGTTCTCATATATTTAGGTATTGGATGCTTATGCAAGTACGATAGGAGGTTCTGTTAGCCGTTGGATCGAAAACAACATCGTTCTGGATAGACCCCTAGGAATTCCATTGGTAGTATGACTATGTGTCTATGGGGATCCGAATCAGGGTAGGTGTATGTGGTCTTAACCTGAGACTTGCATCGCTAATACTTGCGACAATCAGTACGCTTTGGTTTTGGTCGTCTGAGGCTTTAAAATGTTCTGTGTACGCCTCTTCTGGGTTTAATGAGAATCGTAGTGTATTGGGTGTGATGTCAAGATAGAAGTGTCACTTCAATCATATGGAGATGATGATCACAAAGGATACAGAACCGGTACTCTTATATACTGCAGTTATCGGGATAGTATGACAATGTCATGATTATTCGATTAAATAGACTAGTTGCTAGTGATCTGATATATGCATCGTACGGGGCAGACACAATTCCGGCCTCAGGCCTAGCATGTGACATCCGATACTGGATCGTAATATGCAATACTTAGTATACTACGCTTGATAAAGATTTGGTATTCCTTAAAAGAATATTTCTGGAGAATTGGGTAGGCACGGTGCTTTGTTAGAAGCCAACCATGTCTTGTAAATCGGTAAGAACGTGGTACTAGGTACGCACGTATTCGGATAGTCCGATAACTGTATTTACTACCAACATATCCAGGGATCTCATGGGTCGCTTCCTAAAGATTCACCGATGACATTTGACTCGAACAGAATTAATCTGGGATTAATTATGATAGAGAAAATTAATCTAGGATTAATTGCGGCAAGAATTTATCTGGGATAAAATTCGGATAGAAGAGAGAGAACGATTAATTTGGAATTAATCGATAAATTATATATTAGATATATTAATTGAAATTAGATTTCAAAGCGGAATTAAAATTAGATTTTAATTCGGGCGAATGAATTAATTTAGAATTAATTCGCGAGCAACTTTCGTAATAATTTTGCGAGACATTATTATTTAATTAAGTTGGATTTAATTACGTTGCGACGAAAAATTCGTTTAATTCGAAATTAAATGAACTCGGGCCCGAGCGAAGTTGCGTGTTGAGTTGTTCGACTTAAATTTGGAATTTAAAAGTGGTGGGACCCACTTGACTTACATCAACAAGTTTGACTAGTGATGGAAGTTGTTAATGGTTGAGTGAAAGCTTGGATTGCTTATTCAACACTCAATCAACACCAACACACTTTTTTTTTTTAATTTTGAAAAGATATACCAACTTTGGAAGTTTACATATTTGGTAATTGATTTTAGAAATCAAATATAACAAAAACACAAAAAAAAAAACTCTATTTCTTCCCCTTGGTGCCGTGACCTTCTTCCTCCTCCATTGAAATTTTGTTTCAAAATTTCTTCAAGCTAGCACTTTCAAGGAGTCATACAAGGTGATAGAGAAACTAATCCCTTGAGTTTGGAACACAAACATCAAGCTTGGAGCTTCTGAAACGAAAAGATTTTTGAAATCTCAACATCCGATCATTGTAAGTATTTCCCCTACTTCTTTTAATATTCACACACAATATCATCTTAGAGATCCTTGGCATGTTCTAGGAACACTAACAATGGTATCAGATCATTTTCTAAGCATGATTTATTCTAGGGTTCATATACTTTAATTTGGGGATTTTGTGTTTGGAGCATGATTTCTTCAAATTGGTTGTTTGGTTGAGCTTGGATGATGATGAATTAGATTTATGCATCTTAGGAATTGGGAAAATGAGTTGGATAAAATTTTCCCTAATTTCCTTAGACTTGGTAGAATACTACCCTAGCATGTATCATGGTGATTTTTTTATTTTAGACTATTGGATGAGTTTATGGCATGATATGTATATTGATTGTTGATTTAATTAGATTGAAATCAAAATTTGATATTTTTATGCCAAATTACCGTAAGAATGATTAGCATGGAATGAGTTGTTTTGCTTCGATTTGTGTTGGACATAAATTGGATAATTAAAGCATGATTAATTAGTTTAATTGACATTTTCGAAAAATTAGTTTAACTAATTAATTATGACAATTACACTTTAATTAAATTAATGTGATATTTAGAATATAATGATTAATAATAAAATAGTCATTAAAATTGGATTGGGCTAATTTTGTTGTATTTGGCTTAATGGCTTGGTTGGGCCAAGCTTGGTTTAGGACAAATGGATTGGATTCGAATTGGGCTAAAACCATTACCATAAAGTTCAAATATAACTAATGGGCCTTTTAATATTTAGTTGGGCCTAATGGGCCAAAATTGATTTTATGGCAAATGGTGATTCCTTAGTGGGCATTCGCATCTTGAATTGGATCCATAATTACCAAAGCTCATGCCTTAAGAATTAATTATGAGCCCATTGGACTTTAATTAAATTGACATTGGATGTTAATTGGGCCTTTGAGACCCATTAAGATTGGATTTAGAATCTAAGTCTAAAAGGCACTAAAATAAGTGTAATTATTTAATTTGGAATTCAATACGAATTAGTATTGAATACAAATTAAATTGGATTAAAATTATAGTTCGATATAATTCAAGAATACATATTTTGAGTATTTAGTCTTAAACGAGTTGGACTCGCGCAAATCAAATCGTTATTTGAACATTGAATGGTCATTAATTCAAAGATTTAATAATGGATTAGATTGATTGAATAACATGTTTTGTGTGAATACATGGATGTATTGTATGAATAATGTATATCGGATGGATATTAGAAGGGTGAGGGCAATTTTGGAAATTATTGTAATAAATTTAGAATTTATTAAATTTGACCTGCGTGTCGAGCCTATTATCTCTTTATCTCTTTGTACTTCTCTTCTCACCATTCCCCTCAATGTAAATGAGGTTTCTTTAATGTATTTTGTAATTTGGTAGAAGTAAGAATAGTGCTAGCGGGAGGAGAGGAAATGAAGAGATTTGTTCTAGGAATAATTTCTTATATATCCATCTGCATATCATTATTAATTTATTTCGCGCCTTATTATGCTTTTAGATGCATGCTTAAGGGTGTATGATGGGACCTTATCAAAGATAATAATTAGTTGCCAATTTACGCAAAAAAAAAAAAAAAACCCTCAATCAAATATTAAGCGTTTTTCCTTCCATTGAGTGGTTCTCTCTCAAGATCCAAGATTGGTATTGGTTTGTTGGCCAATGGAAGTCTAAATCAGGGTAGGTGTATTTGGTCTTAACCTGAGACTTCCACCGCTAATACTTGCGACAATCAATATACTTTGGTTTTGGTCATCCAGGGCTTTAACCGGTTCTGTGTACGCCTCTTCTGGGTATATTGAGAATCATAGTGTATTGGGTGTGATGTCAAGATGGAAGTATCACTCCAGTCATAGTGGAGATGATGATCACGTAGGATACGGAACTGGTGCTCTTATATGCTACATCTATCGGGATATTATGACTAGGTCATGTTTATCCGATTATAGAGACTAGTTACCAGAGATCCGATATGTGTTCCGTACGGAGCAGACACAATTCCAGCCCCAGGCCTAACACGTGACATCCGATACTGGATCGTAATATGTAATACTACGTATACTACGCCTGATACAGATTACATATTCCTTTAAGAATATTTCTGGAGAATTGGGTAGGCACGGTGCTTTACTAGAAGCCAACCATGTCTTGCAAATCGGTAAAAACGTAGTACTAGGTACGTATGTGTTCGGATAGTCCGACGACCGGATTTACTGCCAACATATTTGGGGATCTCATGGGTCGCTTCCCGAAGGTTCACTGATGACGTATGACTCGCACATTATTAATCTGGGATTAATTATTAGAGAGAGAAAATTAATCTAGGATTAATTACGGAGATATTTTATCTGGGATAAAATATTAATTAAAGAGAGAGAACGATTAATTTAGAATTAATCGATAAAATAATATATTCGATATATTATACGAAATTAGATTTTGACGCGGAGTTAAAATTAGATTTTAATTCGGGTGAACGAGTTAATTTAGAATTAATTCGTTAGCGACGTGAATAGTAATTTTGCTAGGCATAATTATTTATTTAAATTTGATTTATTTACGTCTCAATGAAAAATTTGTTAATTCGGAATTAGCGAACCCGAGCCCAGGAGTGTTTGCGGGCCCACTCGCATTTTGAATTAAGTACGGCCCACAAGTCACATCACGCGTCACATCACCTGTCACTTTAAGTGATGGATGTCAAGTCACCTTTTGGTGATTGACAACCAGTCACTATTCATGATGGTGGTGGTTGTGGGCAATTAATGTAATTTTTGCCTCCAAAATTGGTTTTGCTTTTTGGAAAAGCTTTGACCAAATTTGAAAGCAATTTTTGGTATATGTTTTTAGAAAAAAATTACAACATATTTTTTCTCTTCTCTCTCCTTCTAATACACACGGTTTTGGAACCAATTTTCTCTCCTCTCCCATTCGGCTTTTGAAGCCAATTTTTTCTCAAATTTCTTGATAATGCCGAGAGATACAAGAAGCCATGGAAGATTTGTGGCAAATTTTCCAAGTGCTAGCACATAAAGAGTCATCCAAAGGTGATAGGGAAACCAACTCATGAGCATGGAATCCATTGACGAAGCTTGGAGCTTGGAGATCATTTCCATGGAGGTTGACCGAAAGACAAAGAGCACAAAATGGGTCATGGCCGAGAGCTTCATGGAGCCAAGAAATTTTTGTGTTCGACGCATCGCAAATCTGATCATTGTAAGTATGATTCTGCCATACTTCTTTATTGTATTCACATATTTTCATTGCTTGAATGATCTTGGGACTATAGTAGAAACCCAACAATGGTATCAGAGCAATTGTTTAAGCATGAAATTAGATTTATGGTAAAATTGGGTAAAATTGATTTGAGCACGTTTGGATGAAATTGATTATTTGAGTATGCTTGAATGATGATAACTTAGAGTTATTTGTGATCAATTTGATGAAAATTGAATTGGATCAAATTTTCCTCAAATTATAGGCTTGGCCGAATGGTGTGCTACCCTAATGTCATGGTGATTTTTGTTTTTTGAATCATTGGATGAGTTTGAAAGACTTGGGAAATGTTGATTTAGGATTTAATTAGATTGAATTCGGAATCAGTCAATAAAACCCTAATTGCCGTGAGTTGAAGCATGGAAAATGAATTGATTTTATGATTCAATGATGTTGGACATGTGTTGATGATAATGAGCATGATTAATTGATTAAATTAGTATTTTGGAAATGTTAATTTGGTTAATTAATTATGGCTATACACTTTAATTAATTAAATTGGGAATTTTGGAATTTGTAATTTAATTAGTTGGGCTAAATTTGGAATTGGGCTTGAAAAGTTGTATTTGGGCTTAATGGGCTTGGTTGGGCCAAGTATGGTTTAGGTTAATTGTTTGGATCCAACTGGGCCCAAAACAATATCCATAAAGTCCAAATATAATAAAATGGACCTTTAATATTTTAATTGGGCCTAATGGGCCTAAATTGATTTTGGCAAATAAGGGTGATTCCTTAATTGGGCTTTGGTATTTGGGTTTGACCCATATTGACCAAAGTCCATGCCTTATAAATTAATTGAAAGCCCATTGGACTTTAATTAAATTGACATTTGATGTTAATTGGGCTTTGAGACCCGTAAAGATTAGATTTAGAATGTAAGTCGCTAAAGGCACATTAATAAAGTGTAATTATTTAATTTAGAATTAAATAAATAATTAGTATTAAATACAAATTAAATTGGATTTAATATTGTAGTTTAATATAATTCAAGAATTTGTACTTTGAGTACTTATTCTTAAAACGAGTTTGACTCGCGCAAATCAAATCGTTGTTTGAACACTGGATGGTCATTAATTTCAGATTAATTAATTGGATTAGAGTGATTGATAACATGTTTTATGTGAATACATGGATGTGATGTATGAATAATGTATATCAGATGGATATTAGATGGGTGAGGGCAATTTGGAATTGTTGTAATAAATTAGAATTTATTAAATTGGACCTGCGTGTCCAGCCTATTACCTATTGACTCTTTGTATTTCTCTTCTCACCTATTCCCTCAATGTAAATGAGGTTTCTTTAGAAGTGTTATGTAATTGGGTAGAAGTAAGATTTGTGCTAGCATGAGAGAGGAAATGGAGAGATTTGTTCTATGAACAAGTTGTTTAAATATCCATCCGCATATCATTATTAATTTATTTGCACGCCTTATTATGTTTTTTTTTAGAATGCATGTTTAAGGGTGTATGATGAGACCTTAACAAAGATAATTAATTGGTTGCCAATTACGCGAAAAAACCCTCAACACATATTAAGCGTTTTTCCTTCCATTGAATGATTCATTCTCAAGATCCAAGATTGGCACTGGTTTGTTGGCCAAAGTCAAGGCCTTTTTCCATCGCAGATGTGTTTGAATCATGAATGCTTTGTTCCATATCGGTGTTTTGTCCAAGTTTTGTTTTGTTGGCCAAAGTCAAGATCACTTATTGTCCATCGACATCGATTACGAAGCTTTACAAGGTCAATGGGTCCCACTTAACTGGAATCATTAAGTTTGTTGTGCCAAAGCCAAGACTTAGTTGATTCAGAGGAAAAAGGTTAGGGAATATATTGGATATATTGGCATATATAAGATATATGTTTCGGACTTGGATGTCCACCTTCTGGATCGATCTAGGAATTGGATGAGATCCAATTAATCTTAGAGATCTACCTAGTTAAATATCATACAGCTTGTTGGCCAAAGTCAATGTTGTGTGTTATTTAAGGGGATCCTAGCCCACTAGGAAACAGGGTTTCCCGAGTACTCAACAGAGGGTTAGAGGCTCGCCGAAAAATAGTGGGAGGCAAGTATTAAATTTGCAATTTCGTTTAGATACTTGCCAATACGCGCTCATTTTAATTTTTCGTCATTACTCGAATAAATATATTAGTTGGACTAATATTTAATCGTTGTTTTAATTAAACAGTTGGACTGTATTCAAACTACTTCAATTATAGTTGATTATATAATTGGATTATAGTAATCAATATATTTGAATTTAACCAATAAAATTATAGTTGATTATATAGTTAGACTATAGTAATCATTATATTAAATAGTACCAGAAATCGTTGATTGGATAGTTGGACTATAGCAATCAAGATAACTGAAAGATTAACGTTTAAAACATAAACCTGGGTAAAAATGTCATTAAACGACTTTAATTTTCAGATTGGGAATAAAACTTCAGGATAGTCCTGGAAACTGAGAAGTTACTTTATTTGATAGAGAAACCTCTTGGGCCTAAGCCCGGAGTTGAGCAAATAGTAGAACATGATCTTTGGAAGATTCATGTAATGATAACTTTAGTGCTCAATCCTTTATGCTTAATGCAATGACACTTTAATTCCGTCACCAAAGTTAAGATATAGATCCTTGTACCGTGATGATGAAATTAAAGATCTTCATAGATTTATTTTAAATCTTAGAAGTACTAATTGCAAAAAAGCTCTTTAGCTCGTGTATGTCAGAGGGTACATCTATCGAGCACTAGGTGTCACAGATGATTGCTGACATCGATAAGCTAGGTTAGTTGGGCATTACCTACGTGGCTGAGACTGCCAAAGATTTGATCTTATAGTCTCTACCCGAAGCTGAGGCAGGTTCATTGTGAACCAAGAGTGAACTCTTGGAGAGTTAATGGCTATGCTCTAGGAGAAAATATATTCTTTTCTACAATCGTTAACATCTGATGTTACTTTCCAAGTAATAAAATAATTTTATTACTCGGGATCGTAGAAAATATATTCTATCAAATAGAATACAATATTCTATTAAATATAATAAATGATAAACTTTTACTTGTACCTCCAAGGTGCAAGTACTTTCAATTATATAACCATTATACAAAAGAAAGATTCAAATCTCAAACTTTCAAGATTTGAATTTTCTACTTATATATATCATATACGTAATTGTAGAAACTAATGGAACAGTAATTAAAATGATGAATTAGTGTAACTGGAGCATAACCCCAAGAGTATTGAAACTAATTCGGTAACACTCAATATCAAACGAATCAAATCATATAAGATTCGATTTCTTCCACTGACCAATTCCATCACGATGGAATCGTAGAAAAATCATATTGAGTAAGAATCACAATCATTAAATAACTTTAGAACTAATTGCCATAAATTCATATGTTTGATCATATCAAACATCTTTGAACAGTTCAAAGACTCACTATGAATTTTAAAATATAGTTTTCAACACTTCAAATAGAATATCTTTGAACCATTCAAAATATTCTATCCGCGTTTCATCAGAAACATATGAAAGTTCTCGAACCATTCAAGACGTTCAATATATATTCTTTTAGAAACACGCAACTAAGTCATGACAATTCATAACTAAGTTACGGAGTAAAGAAAACTATCTAAGGTAATTTATAATTCATTAAACTACATACATCAAATGTATTAGTTTAATAAATTGTGGTCCAATGCCAATCATTGGTTAAATGAGATTTAATCACATCCTTAATACAATATTCATTAAATGGATAAGGATATATGGTGTGATCTCGTATCAGACCATCCTTTACCATAAGGAACAAGTATCTAATTCTTATGTGATAAAAACTCATAAAGCACGGTTCTAAGTTATTTAGTAAACCGAATATTTTTCTTAATATTTTTCTTTATATCAATGACACTACTAGTCGTATTAAAATATGTAACAACTATTTATATAGAACAAGTAACTATCCAATAGTCACAAGTTCTGATATCAAATATCAAAACAATTATTAAATGTTATTTTAAATAACTAGACGAGAGATCTGGTATCCAATACCTACAGTTCTCGTATTGTGAGAATCGATATTCTCTATACACAACTATATGCATTTCATTTCTTTAGCTTTATAATTTGTCTTCAATTATTCACAACAATTGTAAATAATTGATTAGCAAACTGTGTCAAACATGTGACTTCTAAAAGTCACTAAACCCAAAAAATGTCATTATAAGATAAACAAATACCTAATGGAGTTTTCTTAAGCCAGTCAAGAATCTCAAGACATGAACTGATTTGTGTCAATTCTTACTGCATAAGAAACCATTCTCTCTAGATTATTATATCCTAAAATATATATATATTTAGATTACTTATCATGACTTAGTAACTAAGTCACTAACCATCTTGATTTTCAAGAAAATCGGAACAATAGTTCCCGATGGTTTAGACTAATCTAACAATATCCAAGTCTATTGTCATTCTAAAATCTATTCTAGAAATATGCAACCATAAGTAAAGTCAGAAAACATATTCAAGTAATATGCTATGCAGTGGATTAGAAGTATAATTATATAAATAATATAGAGTAAAGGAAAACAAAAGTAGCAATTTCCATAAAATTACGCACTGCCTTAGTTATGGATTTTTAACCCAGCATTGTCTCCCACTACTTTACGTAATACCGTAATCCCCAACAGAAAATGGGAATTCACTAATTAAATCGAATTCCATAGTGAGAGTAGGATCCCATGAATATACTTCGACTCACAGCTTTGGCAAGATCTTGCCTACGTATATTCATTAGGTAGACAACTCATTGTCAATCACTCGCCAGTGACTCCTGATTTTAGTCCTGAATGTTTCTCGTTATAACAGCTTTGGCACGTTCATAAGGAGGCGTATCAAGGCTTCACTTGCCAATGACAAACTTAAGCTACCGATGTAGTCCTGACAGCTTTGGCACGTTCAGGATTTCCACTTTCACTTGAATTTGTCTAATATCAATATACAACTTGCATGGATAAAATTCTATCAACTACAACCCTCACTGTTTTGGCACGATCTCGAATGCAGCCATAGAAAGTTACCCATAAACCGTATTGACAAGACGGACCAAGAAACATGCATCCAATACATGTTGCTTTACAACCTTATTTTAAGCGGGGATATTCCTCAAAGAAGCATTGCTCCTCATCAAATACGGAATTTTAATCTAAATCATATTCTAAACAACTCAATTCTACCTTAGAAAACATAACTCAATTTAACCATTAAATTTCCGTTACGTTTTCGTTAGCGTAGAACCGAAAAGTCAAGAAATATATAGATTACATGCATGTGCAAATATTAAAATTGGATTACATATCATATATCAATCATGACTAATGTAATGGATGAAGCATTAGACCAGCTCTAATACCATTTTTGTTGGGGTTTTGGACAAAGGGCGCGGCGGAAGTACTGTTCTAGCGAAATTGTAATTTTAAAACTTTTTAAATTACCGAATGAATTATTCAATATCAAATATGAATAATTCATTCATGTTTCACCTAAACATGTTTATTCGATATCAAATAACGACATCAACAACTAAGAAACATTGTGAAACATTTATGAAAATATTTTTCCGTAAAATGGCATAAAATACGTTTTTGACCGAACCAACTACTTAACATACATGGGGGCTGCCCAGGTCAGCCCCAATAGTATTAGTACAGTTCATGGGCTGCCTGAACAGTGACAAATTCACTATTTGGGCAGCCGTCACCTGGTTGGCTCAAAAGTCACCCGGTAATACTGTTTTTCATCGTTTTCACTTATTTCAATTCTGAAACAATTTTTGGGAATTGTTCCTGTTAGGGTTGGTGCTCGAAGTGCCAATCCAGATCATATTTATGTCCGATTCATGAATACGAGCAATTATATTTTCTATAATATTACTAATTTAATGGTAGCACCCTTGTCTTTTATACATTTATTCGATCTAATTACGATTAGATATCTGTTTATGATTAGATCGAAACTAAATCTGATTTAGTGATACATGTATATTAGACAAAGATCATAGGATTTACAATATAGTGCGAAGTTACAACATAGTTTGTAATTAACATTGGGAAGCACACTATAAGATGTATTTCCTTAAATAAAGTTTCTGGTCAAAATTTACTAACACGGGTCGGTCAGTAAAATCCGCTGAGACCAGTACATGTCGTTTATCGTGACTTAGACCGATGGTTTATCCCAATGAACAATATGTCTCGGGACACTCGTATAGACATGTAGTGTTTATTTGATAAGACACCGAATGACTCACTGGAGATTTCCTAATAGATGGAACACTAACGTCAATATGAATCTTCTCGAGTTGAGCGAGCATAGTGGTCCTTTGACTTGAGATACCACAGTGGGATATATGAGTTATCCTCCACACTTTGATGGTAGTCACGTCACTGATCTATTCATGATCAGACCTCCGCCTGTTCGTTGGGTGTGGACTGATGCTCATGATATCCAGTGCGTATCAAGATAGGATCCGTCAGTCCTGTGTACAGGGCATATGCATTCTCACGTGTTTACGATCTAGTAAATCCATGGCTGTGGTATAACTTCAGAAATCAGTTCCGAGTGTTATTTAGAGATCATAAATTGAAAGTTGACTATATTATACCGAACAGGTTTGACGTTTTTATCTATACCCCAGGTATAATATGGATAGCATGTGACGGAGGGATTATACGTATGCAATGACTTCGGTTTGCATAGTTTAGCGAGATTATCTGTGGTCGTCATAATTCCTGAGTGGGTGAATTATGGATACGAAATTGGATTTCGTGACGGATAAACCTAAACTTAGAGAGTCCCACAATATGAAGTGTACTCGTTGAGCACTTGGATAACGCGATATGAATAATACAGATTATTCATAATACTTCACCGGATTAAATGAGTTAATTCGAATCGTTTAATCAGTTAAACGATAACACATGCATATGAGCATTTTTGGTCAATCATAATTACTTTGTATTTATATTTGATACATAATACGATTAGATACACGTTAATTATTCATCAAATGAGATTTTGACACATGCCATAAATATATGTATTTATTATGTATTGTAAATAAAAATACATATATAATAATAATTATATTAATTGATTATTTGGATATTTAATTGTTAAATATTTAAATGATTAATTAATTAAATTTTTTCAATAAATGTTATGAAATTTGTCCAATTATTATTGGTTTACACATGGCATGATTTAATTAGGCTTATGTGTGCAAATTTGATTTGTTTAACATAAAGCTTATTTTATTTTAATTGGATTAATTTTTCAAAAGGACAATAATGCCCCCAAAAGTCGGCTAAGATCATTTTAAAAAGAAAAAAATGTTTTCTTCTTCTTTCATCTAGCCATAGCCGAAACCTCAAATAAAAAAAAGGTTCCAAAGTTTGTTTGATGAATCCATGAAGAAATAAAGGAAAAATTCAAGGAAAAAGCTTGGAAATCAAGAGATTAAAAGGTAATCTTCTATAACCCAAGCTTAAAAATTAGTTTCATGTTTTCTTGAATTCTTAGAATAGTTCTAGGGTTCCTTTAAATTTGAAAAATTGGGGCTTTTGGTTGTGGATGATGAATTGGAAGCTAGTGAAGCATGTGTGAAGTATTTTGGATGGAATTAGTGTAATTAGTGTCCAATTTTATCATTTGATGACATGTTTCCATTCTAGAGTGTTATGATCACTCTTTTAATGCCTATAATTTTTCTTGGGTGATTCATATGTGGTGACTTGAGTTGGTGTTTTGATTAATTATTTAATTTTGAAAAATTGGATTTAAAGCATGAAATTAGGCATTTTCGGTTTCTGGATCAGACCTGGAATTGTTTTGTTTTTTATGATGAAAATGATGTCTTAAGAATGTATTGGATGTGTTTTGGGAGTTTTAACAATTTTCCAGAAAGTATTTCGGAGTTTAAATAAGCGAAAACGGCCAAAAACAGAGTTACCGGGTGACTTTTGAGCCAACCAGGTGACGGCTATCTAAAGAGTGAATTTATCACCGTTCGGGTAGCCCATGAACTTTCCTAACACTATTGGGGCTGACCTGGGCAGTCCCCATAAGTGTTGGGTGGTCAGTTCGGTCAAAAATACGTTTTAGGTCATTTTACGGAAAAATATTTTTCGTAAAAGTTTCGCGACGTTTCATATATATTTATGTCGCTATTTGATATCAAATAAATAGGTTTAGGTGAAATATGAATAATTATTCATATTAGATATTGAATAATTTATTCGGTAATTTGAAAAAGTTTTAAAATTACGATTTCGCCCAAACCGCGCTTCTGCCGCGCTCTTCACCCAAAACCCCAACAGTTCCAACACCCAAAACACATACAATCCATTCAAAAGACATAATTTACATCAACATATGAACAATATTTCCAGATCTGATCCATAATTGAAATATATCAATTTTTCATGCTTTAAATCCAATTTTTCAAGATTAATCCAATTAATCAAAACACCAATCAAAGTCACCACACATGAACCACCCAAGAACAACTCTAGGTATTACAAGAGTGGTTATAACACTCTAGAATGGCAACATATCATCAAATGATCAAATTGAATAAATATTACAATAATATTATCCAATTCTACTTCACACATGCTCAACACTTCCAAATCCATCTTCCAACACCAAAAGCCCCAATTTTAACAAGTAAAGAAAACCCTAGAACTATTCTAGCAACACAAGAACAAGAAACTAAATTTCCAAACTCAAGAAGATTAAAAATTACCTTTTAATCTCCAATCTTCTTATGCTTTTTTCTTGTTTTCTCTTTACTTTCTTCCTTGAATCATCAAAGAACTATTTAAGAGCTTTTGGTGGTGATGATTTCGGCCATAGTGTTCATTCAAAGGAAATGAAAAAAAAAATTACTTTAAGAAAAGAAGTTACCGACTTTGGAGGGGCATTTTTGTCAATTTACCAAATTTAATCCAATTAAATAACATTAAGCTTTATGTTAGCAAATCAAATTTGCACACATTGAGCTTAATTAAAACATGACACATGTATCAATAATAATTAAACATATTGCATAACATTTATGTAATATGAATATTATTTAACTATTCAAATATTTAACATTTAAATATCTAAATAATTAATTAATATAATAATTATTATATATGTATTTTTATTTACATTAAATAACAAATACATATATTCATGACATGTGTCAAAATCTCATTTGATAATTAATTAATTTGTATATAATCAAATAATGTATCAAATATAAATACACAATAATTACAATTGACCAAAAATGTCCAAAAGCATGTGTTTTCGTTTAACCGATTAAACGATTCGAATTAACTCATTTAATCCGATGTAGTATTATGAATAATATGTATTATTCATAACGTGTTGCCCAAGTGCTCAATGAGTACACTTCATATTGTGGGACTCTCTAAGTTTAGGTTTATTCGTCACAAAATCCAATTTCGTGTCCATAATTCACCCACTCATGAATTTTGACGACCACGGATAATCTCGCTAAACTATGCAAGTCGAGGTCATTGCATACGTATAATACATCCATCACAGGTTATCCATATTATACATGGGATATAGATAAGAACGTCAAATTTGTTCGATATTCTCTAAATAACATTCGGAACTGATTTTTGAAGTTATACCATGGCCATGAATTTACTAGATCGCAAACACATGTAGGATGCCTATGCCCTATACACAGGACTGACAGATTCTATCTTTATACGCACAGGATATCTGAGCATCAGTCCACACCCAACGAACAAGCGGAGGTCTGATCTAAATAGATCGATGACGTGACTGCCATCAAAGTGTGGAGGATAACTCATATATCCACACTGGTATCTCAAGTCGAAGGAGCACTATGCTCGCTCAACTCGAGAAGATTCCTATTGACGTTGGTGTACCATATATTAGGAAATCTTCAGTGAGTCGTTCAGTGTTTATCAAATAAACACCTACATGTCTATACGAGTCTCCCGAGACTCATGGTTCATTGGGATAAACCATCTGACTAAGTCACGATATACGACATATATTGGTCTCAGCAGATTTTGCTAACCGACTCGTGTTAGTAAATCTTGACCAGGACTTTATTTAAGGATATACAACTTATAGTGACGTTTTTAAATGTCAATTACAAACTACGTTGTAACTGCGCACTATGTTGTAAATCCTAGGGTCTTTGTCTAATATACACGTATCACTAAATCAGATTTAGTTTCAATCTAATCATAATTAGATATCTAATTACAATTAGATCGAATATGTGTATAAAAGACAAGAGGTGCTACCATTAAATAAGTAATATTATGGAAAATGAATTGTTCGTATTTATAAATCGGACATAAATATGATCCGGATTGGCACTCTGAGCACCAACCCTAACAGATTGGCTCGGGACTGGATTCGTTTCGTCGAGGCCCTATTATTATGCGAATGGCACGAGAAGGGTTCATTACCTCATGGCCAAGTGTATCTCTAGGCTTGAGGCTGGATTTATTCCATCGAGGCCAAATTATTATGTGAGTGGCATGATGAGGGCTTATTCTCTATGGGGCCAAGTGAATCTCTTTACTCAGGTCTGAATTTGTTCTGTCGAGACCCTATTATTATATGAGTGGCACGATACGGGTTCATTCCCTCGTAGCCAATTGTATCTCTTAGCTTGGGGCTGGATTCGTTTCACCACGACCATATTATTATGTGAGTGGCACGATAAGGGTTCATTATATCGTGGCCAAGTGTATCTATTGGCTCGGGATTATATTCGTTATGGCAAGGCCCTATTATTATGTGAGCAGTATGAAGAGGGTTTATACCCTCGTGACCGAGTGTATTGGGTGGTTCGGGGTTGAATCCGTTCCATCGAGACCCTATTATTATGTGAGTGGCACGATGAGGGTTCATCCCTTCGTGGCCAAGTGTATCTCTTAGCTTGTGGCTGGATTTGTTCCGTCGAGACCCTATTATTTTATGTGGTTTAATCCAGTTTATCCAAATATGTATAATTAGGTGTGACTAATCACTTTTGTCTGTGACTTTGATTTAATCCAATTAAATCAAGACAAAGTTTAATTAATGGATTAGTTGTATGTCTACCACTTTGATTTGATCCAATTAAATCAAGCCAAATACACATATTATTACATATTTGTAATTACCAAAATATCCTCCAATGGTAGAGATATTTATGAAATTACAACAAAGCCCTTGTGTGATTTTAGATTAATCCAATTAATCCAATTGGGTCAAAGTAAATAATTAATGTTATTCAATAATACTTAATTATTTTAGTTGATAAATATAATAACAAATATTATTTATTATCAAAAATTATCGGCTACCCAAGTGCTCAACGAGTACACTTCATATTGTGGGACTCTCTAAGTCCATAAAAGTTCGTCATATAAGCCTAGCTTATATGTACGTAATTCGGTCACCTAAGAATTTGCGAAGAACATGAACGACTTTTCCGAATTATACAAGTCGAGGTCATCACATATGTTTAACTATCCCCCGTCGAAGGCTATCCGAGTTGTGCTTAGGAAAAATATATTACACCGTCAAGTTTCCGAGAGGCACATCTCATGTCGGCGTGTCCACGATTCTTTACAACTAATCAGAACACCATTTCTAATATATGTGATACACCCTAAGTGATCGGCTTTGGCCAAAGTCTTAAGAATCATGACTTACATACATTTATACCTAAACCCCTTTATGGTACACATACGGGCCGACGGATCCTATCTTGATACGCACTTGATTAACGAGTGCATCGGTTCACACCCAACAAACATCTTGCGGTCAGACCATGAAAGGTCTCTGACATTTATGGCATCAAAGTGTGGAGGATCACACACAAAATCAATGTTATCCTATAGTCAAATGACCACATATGCTACTCGACTCAAGGAGATTCCTATTGACGGTGGTGTGTACTTCTAACTATTAGAAATCACCTGTGAGTTATTCAGCATTCGCTCTAACGAATACCCACATGTCTATACGAGCTTCTCTTGCTCATGGTCTATCGGGTTAAACCATTGGAACTCCAATTCCAATATACGACATGTGCTAGTCTTTTAGGTTATAGGAATTCGACTGTATTCCAAAACCAACGACTATGTATATTTACTTTAAGAATAGTTTATGATAGTAATATTGTCTCAATGTCGGACCACCTAGTGTCCAGTACTACTACATGACTATTCTAAGGTCGATGTCATTCTCAATACATTTTTATATATAAAAATCTAATATGCGAAATGACATTACCATTAATAAGGTTGAAATAAAAATGTAGTTATTTTATTAATAAATAATAAAATATAATATACAATACATTATTCGGATTTGGCGCTTCAAGCACCAACTCCAACAAAATGAACTAAGATTAGGCTTAGGGTTTCCATGGGTTTTAAAAAAAAAACTAAAGAAAAAAAGTTAAATCATTTAATTAATCACCAAAAATTGCAAAGAAATTCAACTTTCCCTTGGATTTGCCATACATGTGTGAAACGAAATGGAAAAAAATGAAGGATATTTTTATTTTTGTTTAGGTCGTGGAATGAGTTAAAGAAGGAGAATAAATAGTTAAAAACGTATAAGGGCGACAAAAATCATATTGTTTATTGATTAAAATAACAATATATTTGTGGAACATGTCTAAATTAAGTTAAACTCATAACAGTGCAGCACACCCACGAAAATCTCTAAATTTCACTTCGATATGTTAAAATTATGAGAAAATACATAATATGAAAGTTGTACATCTATGTCTAAACTTTCCGAAGATACTAGAATTACTGAAAATGGACACTTGTAGTTCAAGTTTAACTAAAATACTAAAGGCAATCCAAAAGGTTCTACGGATAGAAAAAGTACCAAAATTGTAAATTTTCCCTGAGCCTCCGGGTGGGATTTCTAAGGTTTCTAACCCACTAACACATGATTATATGTATAACAATATATCATGCATGAGAAATTAACCGTACTAGATATGTCGTAAATAACCGAGGTGTTACGACGTTTAAGACAACAAATTGAAGTGGCATGGAGTATGGGTGACAATTTGGGTCATGACGTATTTATTTGTTCGATTCGATTCACTTTTAATCGAATATGAGTTTGAAAATTTTGATTTGTTTAATAAATGGGTAATTTCGATTTGATTCGTGTAATAAACGAATAAAATCCAAATTTGAGCTCACTCATTTGTTTACTCACTTAGAATTTGTTTATTAAACTAATCAAATACAAATCAGATTCGTTTAATATCTCTTTTAATTATATTACAAATTTACTCTTTAAATTTAAAAAAAAAAAATGTTAATCAAGAAGGTTATTTTTTATAATTAACTACTTGTAAAACAAATCCTCAAAAATAACTATATAAAGTATATTATTCTAATGTAAACGAATCGAATATTTGATTCGATTCGATTCATTTAGTTATATTTAAATGAATACAAAATTCAATTTAATTCGTTTAATTTTATTTAAACGAATCAAATATGAATATTCATTTATTAAATGAGAATTTGAATCATGATATTATGATTCGTTCGAAATTGAATTTGATATATTTTGATTCGATTCGTTTAGTATCTGGTACGAATTCGATTCGTTGATTCATTTTACCACTCCTTTCATGGAGTCTAGAGCTTAAGATCTGCATTAAATTACTCAACTTTATCTCTTCATTATCTATTCATATTGAGACTTCTAGAATCTAGATCATGATAACTATTTTATGATTTATGCCCTTTACGTAGAATATGTATGGATTGTAATTTTATTCGGATCCGATCTAGAACTGTAAGATTTAAATTTCGAAAATTCAAAAAAAAAAATACGGATTCGAATGTGTAATTTTAAGATATGTTTGGGATCTGAATTCAAGTGAATCCAAAATTCGGATATCCAGATCTGGATATAAAAAATATTTTTATTTATGATTTTATTATATCTAGTATAAAATATTTTTATTTATGATTTTTTTATATCTAGTATAAAATATTTTTATTTATGATTTTATTATTATAAGGCCACGACTTTGTGCATGTTGAACACATCTTAACTCTAATTTCCTATCATAACAAAAGTCTTATAAAATTTCAGGTATTGATATTGTGGATGATCCGGATTTAGTTGGTTTTTAGAGTTTAATTGAGACAATTGTTTTAGTTATACTTAATATTTATGTCTTCTTTATTTATCTATTAATTCTCAAATAGTATTTCTAATTCAATAACTATGAAAACATATTCATAGTTATACATAACTTTAAAAATATTTATTTTTCTTTCTGATAAATTCCAATGAAATTTAATGTAACTTATTTAATTTAAGCTTAAATTTTCTTATCGAACTTGAAATCTTGATTGTTATTGTGCAGGAGCTAATAATCAGAGTCTACATTATAAAACATATCAAATAATAAAAAAATCATGAAAAAACATATAGAAATAATTTAAAATAAAATAATAAATAATAAAAACTCAAAAACTAAAAAATTGTATAGTTTTTGTGGATGATTGCTATTTATGTCTCTTATTTTTGTATGAGATTATGTATTAATATGTAATAGATTTTTTATTTTAATTTTATAAGTTACTAATAAAAATTAATTGTAGAGATTATGTGTCACATATATATTTTTTTTAAATTTTAATATGAGATTACGATATATCTTTTTATTATAATAAGTAATAAAAAAATTAATTATAGATATTAGGTACCACATAGGTTTTTTTTTTAATGAGACTTATTTTTATAATTAACAATAAGAAATTACATTATTAATTAATTAAATTAATATATTTTTTTTTTAATATGAGATTATGTTTTTATATTGTCATAGGTTTTTTATTTTAATTTACAATTTAATAATAAAAAATTATAAAGATATTTTAATTTTATAATTTAATAGCAACTGAGAGATTTTTATTTTTATATTGTAATAGGTCTCTTATTTTAATTTTATAATTTTAAAATAAACAATTATTTTAGAGATATTTTAATTTTATAATTTAATAATAACAAATTAATTAGAGAGATTAGGTGTCACGTATTAAATTAATAGGTTTCTTATTTTAATAAGAGATTTTTTTTATTTTATAATAGGGTTCTTATTTATTATATTAATTAATATGTTTTCTTTTAATCGGAGATTATATTTTTATATTATAATAGGTTTCTTATTTTAATTATACATTATAATAATAAAAAAATATAAGGATATTTTATATTATAATTTAATAATAAAAAGGAGATTTTATTATTATATCGCAATAAGTTTCTTATTTAAATAATTTTTTATTTTAATTTTATAATTTTAAAATAAAAAATTAATTTTCGATATATTTAATTTTTATAATTTAATAATAAAAATTTATTGTAAATGAGACGTATTGGATTAATATGTTTCTTATTTTAATAGCAGATTATATTTTATTATTATAGGTTTCTAATTTTAATTTTTAATAATAAAACATTTTCGAGATATTTTAATTTTATAATTTAATATTTTCTTATAATGTGTTTCTCATTAATAGAATTTAATAATGAGTCGTCACATGACCCAATAGGGAAGCTTAAAAAATTAACTTTATATTAATATATATATATATATATATATTATATTATTATATATATATATATATATATATAAATATATATATAACTGATGGTGTTTTCAGGCACTATGATGTTCTAAAAGCGCACGACGAGGATAGAAGGGTAATTCCCTGCTTGGGTGAGATCATTAAAAACAACCCGACCACTTTGCAAAAGCACCTACGGTTTCAACCGACCACAACAGTTAAAGACCGAGCACCTTATGGTTTCAACCGAGCACTTGGGTTCAGATAACCGGGCACTATCAGGTCGAAAACAGCATTCTCAGTACAAAGGACTATATGACCGACCTCATGAAGACCGACCAGAGCGAGATATGCTCAAGAAGATGACACCCTATTCTTGCGGATAAGATAAACAAGTTATCCTACTTTCACAAGGAAATGAGTCAGAATCCAAAAGGAATAAGAAAAAGAAGGCAATATTAGACTAGGAATCCTTACAAGAGGAGAACTGATTCGACCAGGAATTCAATAGGAATCTTATACAAATAGGAGTCTGATTTCTGTACTATTATAAATAGGAGGGCAGAGAGTATGTGTAATGGCATGAGAATCATCAAGCTCTGACTTGTAAACACAAAAGATCTGAGAAAGCGTGTTTGAGTAATAAAAGTGTCATCCTGTTTTTGTCCGTGGACGTAGGTCGGATCCAAATCCACCGAACCACGTTAAATCTCCTTGTCGATTGGTGTGTTTATCTGTCTTTGCTAAATTTGCCTTTGGTCCCCCATAACCAAACAAATTCACTATTGAAGGAGGATTACCTCGGAGGTGATATTCCCATATTGCCCTGAGACCAAAATCACCGTCAACAGTTGGCGCCGTCTGTGGGGAATCAACAAAAAGCAATTCGCGTAGTGAGACAATGGCGGAAGGCGGAAACCACCAATCATCAGGGAGCTCGGCTGCAGATTGGATGGAAAATATCGAAGAGAACCTAAGGAAATAAAGGGAAGAAAACCAAACCCTGCTAAAGACCATAGTAGACCGGTTGGAAAAGATAGAAGGAGCGCACAACGGAAAATTCGAGACCGGGACTAGCCGACGAAGGAACGAAATAGCAGAAGGAAAAAGAATTGTTGATACAAGTGAGGACGACAGACCCCGGAGGAGGGGCCCCTACAGGGTAAGATCTGTGGTGGTGCAGAAAGATTCCCAGACTGAGGACATGTGGGAGGAAGAGGATGACAAATCGTCACCAGACTCCTCCTATGATGACCCTCACAACACCAGGAGAAGAAGGAAAGAATATGATGAAAGAGTACGGGAAGATACCGAGCCTGAGAGGCACCACTCCCAAGATAACAGAAAGAAAGGAAACCGCAGGAGGCGGCATGGAACCAAAGACAGCAGCATGAAATCTTGGTTACGGGAGGAGCTAGCCAAATGGGGAGTATGCCCCAATACAGACATAGGAGATGCCCGGGACGGTAAAGATGAGTCCCCCCTCACAGAAGAAATAAGGTCAGAAAAATTCCCAAAAAGATTCAGCATGCCAACCATGGCGCCATACAAGGGCCATACCGATCCCAAAACCCACATCGAAGGCTTCGTCCTACTAATGGAGGTACAAGGGGTAACAGGGGACGCCATTTGCAAAGTGTTCCCCTTAACTCTAGCCGGACCGGCCATCCTATGGTATAGAAGCCTAGCCCCAAGAAGCATCAGCAGCTTCACACAACTCAGAAAGTCATTCATACGGCACTTCAAGGGGGCTTGTGTCCCCAGAAAGACAATTGGAGAACTAAGACTTATGAAACAAGGAGACGATGAACCTTTGAAAATATTTATTGAAAGATACCACAATATGGTACTCGAAGTCGGAGGGTATGAATCCCCCGAGGCCCTGGAAAGCTTGAAGGGAGCCTTGAAAGTCGGGAGGCTATGGACCCACCTAAGGATCCAAGACACCCCGGACTACGCAACCGCCCTGGAGGTGGCCCGAAAATTCGTTTTATTAGAAAACGAGGAGAAAATATCCCGAAAAGGGAACACCATCAGAGAAAGAACCACAAGGGAGGGCGCCCCCCGCCGTGTAGAAAGAGAATCCAGAAGACCACCCCCGAAGCACAAGGAGTTCAAACCACTGCACCGAGACAACCAAGAGAGAAGGGCGCCGACCCAAGTAAACCATGTGGTCGGGGAAGATGCATACATTCCCCTAAAGAAACCACTGGGACAAATTGTCATGGAGATCCAGGGGAAAGGCCTCTTAGTAGAACCCGACCAAAGAAGATTTCCCCCGGACAAGAGGAACCAAAAGGCTTATTGCATACACCACAACTCCAGAGGACATGCAACGGACGGGTGTAAAGATCTGCGGGAACAGATGGAAGACCTAGCACGAAACGGATATTTGAACAAATACATTGACCACGAAGTTATGACGGCCAGACAAAGAGCACGTGGCCGCCAAATCAATATCATCGCAGGAGGGAGAACACTGGCCGGAAACTCTAACCGGTCAAGGAAAGACTACAGAAGAACTCGATGACCGGACGTCCTAGAAACAGAGCAGGTCACAGGACTCCAAGGAAGCCGGTCGGTACCGATAATGTTTACCGATGAGGATACCCGAGGGGTAAGTTTCCCTCATGACGATGCGTTGATAATCAAGGCAGTAATCAGCGGGTCAGAAGTAGACAGAATCCTAGTGGACCCCGGAAGCGCAGTTGACATAATTTCCAGAGAAGCACTGGACGACCTAGGGGTGGAGTATGCAACCCTGACCAACGATAGCACTCCCCTATACGGTTTCGGAGGATCAGCCGTCATCCCACTGGGAAGGATACAGTTGGCAATGACTGTCGGGACATATCCCCGGACCCGGACAATCATGACAGACTTCACTGTAGTGGACTGCATGAGCAGCTACCAGGCCATCGTCGGGCGACCTTTCATGATGAAAACAAAAGCCGCAATGTCCTGCTACCACCTAAAACTGAAATTCCCCACCCGGGAGGGGATCAGAATCGTATGCGGAAGCCAGAAAACAGCTCGCAGCTGCTTCGCAACTCTCTCACGAGAGACTCTCTGCATCAAAGAAGATACCCGAAAACGACAAAGAAACATGGGTGAAGAAGAAGAAGACAGAAGCCCTGGACCTCGGCCAAACAAAAATGCCCGACTCGCTGCAGCTGAGGAGACAGAAGAAATAGAACTTTACGGGCCAGGAAAAAGAATAAAGATAGGGGGAGGCCTAAGTAAATCTCTACAACAAGATCTGCTAGAATGCCTGAAAGAATACCCGGACGTCTTTGCCTGGAGATACGATGACATGCCTGGGATCGACCCAAGATTCATCAATCACCGCCTAGCAGTAGACCCATCATGCAAGCCGGTCAGGCAAAAGAGAAGGAACTTCAATCAGGAAATGAGTAAAGCAATAGCAGCCGAAGTCGAAAAGTTACTAAAGGCATGTCTCATCAGGGAGGCAAGATACCCAGATTGGGTATCAAACGTAGTGTTGGTCAAAAAAACAATGGCAAGTGGCGAATGTGTGTCGATTTCACCGACCTAAACAGGGCGTGCCCAAAGGACAGCTTCCCTTTGCCGAACATAGACCAGCTAGTGGACGCCACAGCTTGTCAGGGATTACTGAGCTTCATGGATGCTTTCTCCGGATACAACCAGGTCAAAATGTGCCCTGCAGACGAAGAGAAGACACTTTCATCACAGATCAAGGACTTTACTGCTACAAGTAATGCCCTTCGGGCTAAAAATGCTGGAGCAACCTTTCAAAGGTTGGTAAACAAGGTTTTTAAACCACTCATCGGCACTACAATGCTAGTTTACGTCGATGACATGATAACAATGTCGAAAGAACCAAGCAATCACATGGCCGACCTAAAAAAGACCTTCGAGCTATTAAGGAGACACAACCTGAAACTCAATCCAGAGAAATGTACCTTCGGGGTAGCCTCAGGAAAGTTTTTAGGCTACATGGTGAGTGCCCGAGGTATCGAAGCAAACCCACAGAAGATCCAGGCAATACTGGGCCTAAAATCCCCCAAGACAGTGAAAGAAGTACAAAGTCTGACCGGTAGAGTGGCTGCGCTCAATCGGTTCATATCACGAGCAACTGACAAATGCCACCCCTTCTTCAAAGTGATCCAAAGAGCAAAAAAGGATATCGACTGGACGCCAGAGTGCGAGGAAGCCTTCCAGCAGCTGAAGCAGTATCTAGTGCAGCCCCCACTCCTGGCAAAACCACTCCCGGGGGAAACATTATACTTATACCTGGCCGTTTCAGAGCGAGCAGTAAGTTCGGTACTAATACAAGAAACCGACAAGGTCCAGAAACCTGTTTACTACATCAGCAAAGCCCTCCTAGACGCCGAAACCCGATATCCAGTACATGAACTAGTCGCCCTTTCATTGATCACGGCAGCTCGGAAATTGCGGCCTTACTTCCAGGCCCATCCTATCAGGGTCTACACCGATCACCCCCTAAAACAAATTCTGCAGCGGCCGGAAGTTTCCGGCAGACTAGTAAAATGGTCGGTAGAGCTAAGTGAACACGACATCTCCTACCTCCCGAGAGCAGCAGTGAAAGGACAAGCCTTGGCAGATTTTGTCGCCGAATTTACCGAACCCCAGATCCTGACTATAGAAGAAGACAATGGGAGATGTCTGTAGACGGTTCCGCCAGCACACAAGGCAATGGCGCGGGAATCATCCTAAAAAACAAAAGAGGAGAAGAAATCCCGCTGGCCCTGAAATTCGCTTTCGTGGCGACCAACAATGAAGCAGAATATGAAGCGATACTGGGCGGTTTAAGACTATGCACGGTACTGGGGATCCGAGATGTGGTAGTAAGGAGTGACTCGCAGTTAGCCATTCAGCAACTAAAAGGGGCATTCCAAGCCAAAGAGCCTAGCATGATGGCCTATCTGACCAAAGTACAAAAGTTAACGGGGAAAATGGGGGATGTACGCTTCGAACAAATATCTCAAGAAGACAATTGTGAGGCAGACTCACTGGCACGGCTTGCCTCCTCAACAAAAGCCGAGCATCCCAGAATAATCCCTTTGATTTACATCCGGGAAAGGAGCGTGGGGGAATCTGAAGTAGAAGTTCTAGATAAAGAAAGCAAAACTCATGGATGCAACCCATCGGAAGATATCTAGAAACAGAAGAAACACCAGAAGACAAAACAGAGTCCAGAAGTTAAGATACAAAAGCACCAGATTTTCCCTAATCAACGGGGTACTTTACCGAAGAGGTTACTCAGTCCCCCTCTTGAGATGTCCAGCAGAGAAGAGGCGAATTATGTGCTCAGGGAGATACATACGGGCATCTGCGGAAGCCACGCCGGGGGTCAGCAATTGCTTTCAAAGCCCTAAACAAGGTTTTTACTGGCCGACCATGCACCAGGACGGCATAGAAGTGGCCCGCAAGTGCGAAGGATGTCAGAAAAACGCAAATCTCCATCACCAACCAGCAGGCAGTTAACTACACTACACAGTCCCTGGCCGTTCGCCCAGTGGGGACTAGACATCATTGGGCCGATGCCACGAGGGAAAGGATAGGCAAAATACGCCATCGTGGCCATAGACTATTTCACCACCAGTGGGTGGAAGCAGAACCCTTATCCGTCATAACAGAAAAAAAAAAGCATTGAATTCCTAAAGAAAAATATCGTTTGCCGATTCGGAATTCCCCGAGCCATCATCACTGACAACGGAAGCAGTTTGATAGCAAGGCTTCAGAAAACTCTGCGAGGACCTCCAGATCGCCCTAGGTTCGCTACACACCACCCACAAATCCAAAGTCAAACGGACAGTCGAGGCGACAAACAAGACCATCAAGGCTAACCTGAAAGCTCGGCTCGGATCCAGCAAAAGCCTATGGGTCGAGGAATTACCAGAAGTATTATGGGCACAACGGACAACCTATAAAGACTCCACAGGAGAAACCCCGTTCTCCGTAGCATACGGATATGAAGCTGTCATCCCAGCAGAAATCGGGGTGACCTCCCACAGGGTCCAGCACTACGAGAGCAAACAGAATGAAGAACTTATCAGAAACCACCTCGACCTAATCGAAGAGAAGAGAGAAAGATCAGCCATAAAGACAGCAATCTACCAACAAAGGATGACCCGCTTCTACAATAAAAGGATTCGGACACGCACCTTCATCCCGGGCGACCTGGTGCTAAGAAAGGTCACCCTAAATACCCGAAGGCCAGAGGAAGGCTCGCTGGGCGCCAAATGGGAGGGGCCCTACAAGGTGGTAAAAGTAGTAAGGCCAGGATTATACATCATAGAACAGCTGGACGACACAAGATTAAAAAAGCCATGGAACGCCGAGATGTTGAGAAAATACTTCCAGTAAACTCTCATTTCCTCATTTTCGTTTACAGCAAACAAATAAGGGACAAAAATGCGAATACAGAGCCTCTCTAAAAATGACCCACAGAGAGTTGTAAGAAGGGCAGTATGTCCCCGAGTATAAATAAAAACTTTCTTTTTTCACCCGCTCTTCTAAAAAAAATAAAAAAAAATAAACTTTGCAAAACCATATTCAAAAACTCCGGGGACATACCCAATGCAACGGTCCAAAACCAAAGAGCACAAAACTCGAAACTACCCGACCACGACTACCACCATAAAAGAAGCATAAAGACACACCAGAATCGTTCAACTCCATACAAGCGTGAAAAAGCGAGGACGAAGGTATAGATCCATGAGAAGCATGGCACGGGGAGGGATGATACCCTCGTGGCAACTACCTCCAAACCTAAAACGCTAACCGAACAAGGAAAGAATATGCCCTCAAAAGCTTCAAACACTTCGGGGTTGGATCTTATTCCACCGAGGTCACTTAACTATTCGGCTCGGGGTCGGGTTACGCCCCACCGAGTCATGCTCATTAGTCTGGGGACGGGACATTCCCCCAGAACCAAGTATCTCTCTTGGCACGGGGTCCTCAGGGACATACTCGATGCATAGGATCCGTGAGAAGCATAGCACGAGGAGGGATAATACCCTCGTAGCGATTGCTTACTCCAGTGTTACCGGACATAAGGGGGAACATGCCCTTAATGTCTCGAACACTCTTTTGATCCTCAACTACCCGATGAAATGGATCCGTGGGAAAGCATAGCACGGGGGATGATGATGCCCCCGTGACGAATGCTAGCTCCAGTGATGCCGGACCTAAGGAGGAATACACCATTAGTATCCCGGACACTCTTTGATCCATTCATCATTCGGATCCGAGAGAGGCACAACACGGGGATGCATTGTGCCCCTGTGGCGTGTGCCTGCTCCAGCGTGGTAAGGAGGAGCCCTCATACAATACACAGGCTCCCCAGTGAACCGACGTGTAGAGGATGTACCCTCACCATTCAAACGCTCTACTGATCCAAATCATGGTTCGTCGGGACTCTGAATTGAAAGATTCATAATTATGTTTTGGAAACCTTGGACAGGACGCTGTCTTGAGGCATCCATGTTGTTGTTTATACTTGCAAAATATTTTTGGATAAGTGCTAAGTCACCCCCACCTTTTAATCTTATTTTCCAAAGTTTTTGATTTTATTTTCGCCGGACTGGCAAGGGGACGCCCGTGCCAGATTTGGTAGGGCTTCAAAGGTTGATTCACTTCCCTTCTATACAAGTCCCAAAGATTACTTGGCTCGGGGCTGGATTTCATTCCGCCGAGGCCACTTGTTTATTCGGCTCGGGGCTGGATTTCGTTCCGTCGAGGCCGCTTGGTTACTCGGCTCAGGGCTGGATTTCGTTCTGTCGAGGCCGCTTGGTTACTCGGCTCGGGGCTGGATTTCGTTCCGCCGAGGCCACTTGGTTATTCGGCTCGGGGCTGGATTTCGTTCTGCCGAGGCCGCTTGGTTATTCGGCTCGGGGCTGGATTTTATTCCGTCGAGGCCTTATGGTTTATTCAGCTTGGGGTCGGGTTACGTCCCACCGAGTCGGTCTGCTTTGGACTGGGGAGGTAACATTCCCCCATAGCAAAGTGTTTTCCTCAACTCGGGGTCGGGTTACGTCCCACCGAGTCGGTCTTCTTTGGACTGGGGAGGTAACATTCCCCCAGAGCAAAGTGTTTTCTTCAACTCGGGGTCGGGTTACGTCCCACCGAGTCGGTCTTCTTTGGACTGGGGAGGTAACATTCCCCCAGAGTAAAGTGTTTTCTTCAACTCGGGGTCGGGTTACGTCCCACCGAGTCGGTCTTCTTTGGACTGGGGAGGTAACATTCCCCTAGAGCCAAGTACTTTCCTCAACTCGGGGTCGGGTTGCGTCCCACCGAGTCGGTCTTCTTTGGAATGGGGAGGTAACATTCCCCCAGAGCCAAGTGTCTTCCTTAGCTCGGGATCGGATTACATCCCTCCAGCTCATGTTGTCCCCCACGGAGGGGTCTCAAGTGTTCGGATAACAGGAAACATAAAGAAAAGCAAAAAGAGAAAGAGATAAGAAAGACACATAAAGATATATATATATATATATATATCAAGATACAGCTTGAAATGTTATTACAAAAAGCTAAGTATACACAGGGCCCCACCCGGGTTACCCATTCTCAATCAACCCGAACGAGGGCAAGACATTCTTCCTCGGCTGGCTCAGACGTCAGTTGGGTAGGCTCGGCATCGGAAGGGGGAACATCAGCTTCAACGCCGTCAACCTGGGAAACCCCTACTTCAGGGACATGAGCAGGAACCTCAGGGTGGATTTCTTGGGGAACAAGAGGGACCGGAGCAACCGAAATTGGGTCGGGATCCATCGTCTCCTCGGAAGAAGGGGGAGCCACTTCTGAAACTCCTCCTCGGGCATCTCCCCTTTGCAAAAACGGATAGCTGCATGGATTGGCCCCATATCCAGGTTTGGTAGAACCACCGGTATAATTTCTGCACAATCACCAACGCCCTCAAGACGGATAGCATCCCTCTCGGCCTCCAACTCAGCTTCCCTCCTCGTAAGCTCATCACGGACCCGAGCCAATTCCTCATCCTTAACCCGCAGCTTGTACTCCACACTGCCTATTTCCACCTTGAGGATCCTGATCTCAGTCCGGGCATCCGCCAGACTTGCTTTAGCTTCATCGGCATTCTTCCGCTCTAGAGTGGCAGCGGCTTTAAGAGATTTATTTGTCTTAAGAGACTCAACCGCAGCCAGCTCATAATCCCTATTCTTTTCCTCCGCACTCGCAAGTTTAGTCTCCACTTCAGAAAGACGATTCTGAAGCTTCTGGGCCTGGCCGCCTTCGGACAAAAGGCTTATAAACAGGTCCTTATTTTTTGCCGCCAAATAATTTGCCTACCGAAGAAAGAAGTTAGGAAAATAAAACAAAGTATAAAAGACACCACAATTATAGAAGAGAAGTAATAGAAGTAACCTGGGCCAGCTGGGAGCACAGCTTTGCAACCACCTCCTCGGACGAAAGGTCCTCGAACCTCGAAATCTTCTCAGGAGGAACGGCCTCGGCTAGCTCATTGAAAGCCGGCACCAAATGAGAAGTAGCTTCCCTAACGTCCTTCCCAAGGTCATCAACTCCAAGAATCACAGAGCCTTTCAATTTCTTGGAAGGACCCCCTTGCCGGACCGGAACTCCACTGCTCGGAGCCTCCTCCTCCTCCAATTCCCGGCGTACCTGAGTATCCACAGCCCCAAATAGACGCTTCCTTCTCCGAGAAGGTCTCGGAGGACTAGCAGGACGGGTAACACCCAGTAGGGGCACCCCAGATGATGAAGATAAATCTTGAGAGCTCGGCCGCTCCGCCCCCACGGTCACCTTTCTAGACTCAGAAGATTCAGGCCGCTTTCGAGAGGTACCGGCCCCGCCGGGGCTAGTTCTTTTTGAAGCACCGGTCAACTTAGAAAGATATTGTGGCCTGTTCGATATGCCTGTAAGAACAAAAGGTAAAAGGCATGATTAGTACGGGACCTTGGCAAAAAGCATAAACGATATTTCGTTTTAAAAGACAAAGAGAGCAGAAGAAGCAAAAAAAAAAAAAGAGAGAAAAAACAAACGGTAACAGATCTACCTATCCGACCCGAGACTTTTGGAGGAGCAACCCGAATCAGGCCAGACTCAGCAAAAGCCATGTCATTTACCAACTCTCTCCAAAGAGCGGCATACCGCCGAGCCCAAAATACCCACTTCGGACCTGGTGGGAAACCTTGAGAGCATCCTTCCAACATGCTAGGAAGAATAGAAGAAAATAGATAAGAATCCAAACAAAGAAAAGCTAAGGGAAGAAAAGATAAAGTCAATCTCCTAACCTCCCACTCTAAAGATATCCGGTACCAAAATCTCCTCATCATCCGACCTCAGGGTCCGTCCCCAATCTCCAGTGGCTCAGAACCAGAGGTCTTTGAAATTCTTATTAGAATCAGGGAGCTTTTGGACGACGTTTGACGAACTGTCGTAAGCAGAGAGGTAGTACCAACCATGGTGAGTCTTTGGGTTGGCCTTCAACCGATACAACCTCTTAACCTCTTCAAAAGAAGGTTCGCCAAGCCCCGCCCGATGCCAAGCTACATACGACCCGGCCAAAATCCTCCAACTGTTTAGACTCAGCTGACATAGGGCGATCTCCATCTCGGCCAACATCCAGGCGAAATAGGGTTGAATCGGTAGCTGTAGTCCACACTCAAAGAAAGCAGGAAGAAGTGCCACCGAGCCCTCATCAGGTTGACTAGCACGATCCATCGGGCCGGGAACTTCAATGGCAATATCTATTGGAATATCGTATCGTTCCCGCAGCAGCGCTAGATCGTCCTCAGTTATCTTGGAAGGCCGATTCATATCCAGAGCCGAGCTGTCAAGTTCACTGGGCTCTGGATCCCTTCGAGGGACCCTCTGGTGATAAGTGTCATGCTCAACTTCAGAAGGGGTAGGGGTAGTGTCAAGGTCTTCCACACTGGGTGCCCCCGAGCCCGAGGAGAGCTCTTCAGCAGGGGGAGTGGAGGGTTTAACAGGGTTTTTAGGGGAAGAACTGTTGTCAGACATCCCTGACATCTGAAAAACAGAAAAGGAAGGGGAAGTCAGTCTGTAGCTAAAAAAAAAACTACTCAAGGTTTCCATATTAGCTAAGCAGGTGGGTTCTAAAAAGGCTCTAACAAAATTCGACAAGCCATAAGTCACTACCTAGCAACAACAAAAATTAACAAAGGATTCACAGCACACAAAAAAGGGAAGAGGTCGTTCAAAAGACTTACTTGTTTCTTTTCGGAAAGGCTAAAAGTTGTACAGTGCGGTTTGCCCGTCCCTTATGTTCACAGGTCACAGCGGAGAGAAAGAAAGAAAATCCACGGTTGAAAGAAACTCCAAGAGCACTGAGTTGAACGAGTCACGGTTGGAACAGGGAAATGTTTACAGGTAGGAAGGAAAAATTGCCAAAAGGATTACACAGTGAAAGCCTCGTCCTCTTATAGTCATGGTCAGGACGCTCGTGGCCGTTGGATCGAAATAAGAAACCCGGATGAACGCCAAGTGTCAACTGCAAATGAGGTCTGCCAAAATTAAACAGACGTTTGAGATCAGTGCACTGTTAAGACGCCTCTACACGGTCGATTCGCTTCTTTTTTGGCGGGAACCCGACGGATGTTTGACAAGTGTCGAACTTAGAAAAAACCCTAAAGATGATTTGATGGGCATTTAAAAAAGACGTGACTGTTGCGGGTCTCAAGAAAAGGCACTTGAAAAGAGGCGACGGAACACTTTAATACCGGGTCGACCTCCAACAAAGTAAATCGGCACACCATCTTTATATAGTTCCCGGCACCAACTTGTACACTCGTTGGAACCGAGAACTAGGGGACAGATGTTGATGGTGTTTTCAGGCACTATGATGTCTAAAGCGGCACGACGAGGATAGAAGGGTAATTCCCTGCTTGGGTGAGATCATTAAAAACAACCCGACCACTTTGCAATAAAAGAACAAGCACCTCGCGGTTTCAACCCGACCACAACAGTTAAAGACCGAGCACCTTATGGTTTCAGACCGAGCACTTGGGTTCAGATAACCGGGCACTATCAGGTCGACAGCAGCATTCTCAGTACAAAGGACTATCATGACCGACCTCATGAAGACCGACCAGATGGCGAGATATGCTCAAGAAGATGACACCCTATTCTTGCGGATAAGATAAACAAGTTATCCTACTTTCACAAGGAAATGAGTCAGAATCCAAAAAGGAATAAGAAAAATGAAGGCAAAATTAGACTAGGAATCCTTACAAGTGGAGAACACTGATTCGACCAGGAATTCTTATACAAATAGGAGTCTGATTTCTGTACTATTATAAATAGGAGGGCAGAGTATGTGTAATGACATGAGAATCATCGAGCTCTGACTTGTAAAACACAAAAAGATATGAGAAGCGTGTTTGAGTAATAAAAGTGTCATCCTGTTTTTGTCCGTGGACGTAGGTCGGATCCAAATCCACCGAACCACGTTAAATCTCCTTGTCGATTGGTGTGTTTATCTGTCTTTTGCTAAATTTGCCTATGATCTCCCATAACCAAACAAATTCACTATTGAAGGAAGAATACATCGGAGGTGATATTCTCATATTGCCCTGAGGCCAAAATCAGCCGTCAACAAACTGTAAACGTTATTTTAGATGTTAAATTACTATTGTTTAACTAGAAGTGTTATTTTATTTTATTTTAAATATTTAAAATTAAATAATTTATAAATAAAAATAAAAAAACTTTTTTTTGCAAATCCGGATATCCGCGTGAAAAATATCTATATCAAAATCTGCATATTTTTTTTACAGATACGGATCCATAAATATAATGAAGATCCATGTCCATATTTTATCATTAATATACTTCGACTTGCAATCCTGTAACTTATCGTCTGGGAAATATCAAGGCACAAAAAAAAAAAAAAAAAAAAAAAAAAAAGCACCTGATAGAAGAAAAGATAAAAGAGTTCTGATCTCTACCATAAATTTGCTTTCATTGATTGTGTCCTCAAGAGTTCTGATCTCCACAAATAACACAATTTTGTTCCCTGGACCTTAAAGAAAATTGCTATACTTCCAAAGATTAAAATTACAGCAACTTATTGACCAAAGATGACCCCAATGTTGAAGCAATGTCGTTATTTCCAATATGTTGGCTTATGAACCCTTGGCATTGCATGATTATATAAAGGAAAATTGGGAGAAGTCCATGGGAACACCTATTATACTTATTCACAAGCTCTTTTCGCAACCTTTTAAGCAGCTTTAACTGGCAGAGGAGGAGGTGTGATCCTTACATACCTTGATTCATGATGAGCAAGCTTGGCCATCCGAATTCACTAGCTACTACTAGATCTTCTGTTTAAGAACCTGCCGCAATTGGACCTTCTGACTTTCCATCCTTGCCTCCAACAGCTTCGCCTTCAAACTATTCTTCTGGGCACCTCGAGGCCATTCAATGCACCCTTTCATGCCTCGATTTATCTGAGGATTTCCCGAGTCTGGCGAACTCCACTGCCCTAAATCTGAGGGACTAAGCCCGCCATTACCTGACCCCCGGTCTGGAGATGCAAGACTTCCATTTGATAATCTTCCATTAGAAACTGAAAGCCTATCCTTGGTTCCCTCAATTGTGATTATTTTGTAGTTATCCCTATTATTCGGGCCTGATCTCCAAAGCCTTGCTATGGACGACACCTTCTTCACCGGTTTAGTTGGGACTGAGCAGACTGCACTGATTTCAGTAATGGGACTTCCTCCGTATCCATTATCTTCCCACTCCATTACACTCCCTGAGAAATTACTATCTTGAAGATTTTTTATGGATGGGGCACTCCCATCTTGTGAACAACTCGAGTCCTGATCCTCGAGATGGCTCACAGTTTCCCATCCACTCTCATCTTCTTCTATATCAACATTTTGGTCAACACAGGCATTGGAATGCCTATGAATGCTATCCTTATTAATCAGATTAGCATCGGGACTAACTGTATGCATTTTTGAGGTATGGCTGGCAGGACTGTAGGCACCACATGGTTCAATCTCCCTTTCATTGGATTCACCAAAATTAACATCTTCAAAAACAGAGAAGATGTCATCTGGGTTGGGAGGCTCATATGTAAATTCCTTGATTTCCTGAATATTGACGGAGGCAGCAGCCTGTCGAAGCATCTCTGCTTCTTTCACCTGTTTATCATCTGGAGTTGTACTTCTTGAACCAAGAAAAGCCTCCAATTCTGCAACAAGCTTGTTCATCTGAGAATACTTCTGCTCGAGAGCCACCTTTGCATCGACCAGCTTCATTTGAACACGTTCTTCACGCCAGACCTCAGCCATCTGTAACATCTTCCTTTCATCATCCACTTCCTCTCGGAGTTTCATTGATTCCCTCTTTAATCCTTCAACTTCTGCCTTATCTTCTCCAATTTCCTTGGCGAGCTCATCACACACCTCCTCAATTAATTCTCTGGCCTTTCTTTCTTTCTCACAGTCCTGCATATATCTCTTTGCTGATACCTTTGCATCAGCCAACTCATTAACCAATTTGGAATTCACAATTTCTATCCTCTGACGATTTTTCCTTTCTCGGCTTAACTCTGCTTTTAGGTCATCAATAAATGCACGGATCTTCTCATGCTCCCTGCTCCGCCATGCAGCCTTTTCCTCACTGACTTTCCTCAAGAAGTGCTCAAGTTTCTTTTTTGAGGACCGGTGCTCAGTCTCAAGCTCCTGAATGCGAGCTCGAGCCTGCTCTACTTCAGCTTCAAGTGCAGCAACCATTGATGCAGCACTTACCTGTTGGTCAAGAGGTTTCATGTGGCTGTAAATCTGGCATACCTCATCTGGTGTTTTCAAGCAGACAGGGTTCCACTTTGTCGCTCCTTCCATTGCAGAATTGGAAAACTGAAATGAAGGCTCAAACTACATAAGAGGAAAACAGGCACTGGGTTAGATAACGATCATATCAAGTTGAGGAAAAAAATGCAAGACCCCAGTCATCTTTGGAAATTAGCAAGCACGGTTTAAATTTCCTCATCCAACCAATTGATATCACCCACAATAAAGAAATAAGCAACCAGAACAGCTTTAGGTTTGGCTGTTCGACTGGGGTGCATACATCCACAAGATATTCACAGTGGGCACGTCTACCTCTCCTTTATTTACTTTTCTCATGATCAATTATTAACAAGTTACCAAATAACATTGTCAGCACTCTGTGAAAATAAACACTGATAAACCCCAATTAAATCCTCCTTTGCTCAATCTTGAGTTTCTATTTGCCTATCTCACACTTCTATAGAATTCCATATTGACAATGTTATGAAAGACATATTTCTCTGTTCATAAAGAAATGGCTGTTCACCACCAGACCTTTTATAATACACATACAGAAGTCATGAAAGACATATCTCTGCATAGACTTGAAGAATTTTTAGATAAATGAAGCAAAGAGAGGGAATAAGACCCTTCAAAAGAAAAGGGATATAGTGCTACCTAAATCCCAGAAATGAAGCACTCTTTCTGTTTTCTTTCAGAACTTTGTTGATTTAACTAACAACCCCTTCCACATGAATCACTGAACTGGATTTGATTTGCAAACTTCTATATGACTGAGGAATATATTATCTTAGACAAATCAATGTGTTACACCAGTAGCACGGTCCCTCTACTAGCAAAAGATCAAGATGTTGATTGAAATAAAATAAACAATCTTCCTTTAAGGCAGTTAAATATTATGAATATTGGAGAAAAATTAACCCATGAATGAACTCACTTAAATAGGGTATTGAGAAATTCATAATGTAGGTTCCATTAAATAGTGGTCCACAGTAAGGAAGCATGAATGCCACGTGTGGAAGTGATAAAAAGGGTTAGTTTTACATGAATTCCATATGAATGACACAACATTCCTCAAATCGGACAAAGTCCTCAAGAGCTAATAATTCAGTTAATAGTTCAGTTAAGAAAATCAAGCGTTACCTTATAAAAGAATCCATTCTTCGTGCCAGAGACAGATGAACCAGGGCTCTGTAAAGGGTCCTTTGGTTCAGAACCAAATCTCTTGCCACTGCGACGAACATGAAATGGGACACCTACATGCCCTGCACCGGGCTACAGGAAAGAATAACAAATAAAATCTCTACAATTGACAGACCAAACTTAATAAAGCAAATGAACAAAACTCAAAACGGACAAAACACAATAAGATGGAGCAAACGATGCGAAGTTTTTGGAAGTCAATTAAACACATGTAATTTCTTTAAAGACCCTGATACGGAAGACAAAACTCATAATAAACACACCCCAAAAGAAATGGAGTACACTGACACGAGTTTCTCGGAAGTCAATCAAACAAATGCATGGATTTCCCAAAATAGAACCAAGTGAATCGAAGATTCCGATTAGTAGATTCAGACACACTTCAAAAATAGGATAAAGGTTAAAGCCAGCTAAAGCAGACAACATAACAAAATCGCAATGTAATAGCTACTAAACTTAAACCACAATAGTGTTTTGATTTTCTTCTTTTCTCAGTTCTCACATAAGCACACAAAAACCTTCTGAATTTAGCAATACAAACACAGAAATTGATAATGATGGAGCTACAAAAGATCAGTATCTAACTAGCTATTCAGAGCTACAATCTTCAAAACAAAACAACCACACTATATAATCAGAAGCAAAAAATCAAATAATTATCGAAACCCCACCACATTTTATTCAAAACCCATCTAAAAAACTAAAACACAACAGATCTTAATCAAGCAAGAAAACAAAAAAAAAGTTTCAATTTTTACTCTCTCACCTGAAACCCTAACCGATCTGTGGTCTCTCCAGCGCCAGCAGCGACATTTTCCGGCAGCTGAAACCGCCACAGACCAGCAGCAAGCTTCCTAGCCGACATCACAATCCTTCCCTTCCTCTCTTTCCGGCGACTCTTCCGGCCAGCGTCAGCAGCGTCCCCTTCCTCAGCCTCATGCTTCCTATTCTTCTCCCTATCCTCAACCTTCCACTTCAAAAGCGGCGTTTCGGGCCGGCTCCGTCTCTGACCCGGAGCTCCGTTCTTCCTCAACCGATTGAAGCTCGGATTTCGGGTCTTCCTCCGTGCAGGTCTAAGATCCGAGTTCGAACTCGGGTTTAACGCATTACTCACCGGAAACGACGCCGGATAATGCAAGTCTCCCGTTATCTTCATTTCTTAAAACCAGATTCAGCCATCAAACAAAACAAAAACAAAAACAAAAAACAACCCACAAAAGAAAACACGGGAACCTTGTGTATTCGTGCTCTTTGTGTTGTGTTTTTGTCTGAAAGTTCACTCTCGGAAGCGAGCGTCTCTGTTTGGTTCTGAAAATGACTTGACTTGAGCCATGGAAATTTTTACATGTATTGTATGTATAAGTGAGGTGTGTACGCGTACGGTCAACGGAGATTGCATACGTCGTCGTTTGTGGGGACAGACACGCGCTGACGTTGTACTTGTAATTATTATTATTATTAAAAAAAAAAAAAAAACTAACTCTGGTTTATGACCCAATACGGTGCCGGCTTTGGCCTATTTATTTATCATATCTCTTGAATTTATAAAATTTTAATGACACAATATTTTTCTCATTAATGATAATGAATCATTTATGTACCTATCATCGTCTTAATTAAATGTGATTAAATTGTGTTTTACTTTCTTACCTTATGTTCTTAATTTTATACCTTATTTTAGTGTTACTACTAATCCTTTATTATTCATTAGTATCTTGAGATCAACTACATGATCCTTTAATGGAAAATTTCTACAATACATCTTGGCATCACGTCATCCTGATTGATTGATAGTATTATGTCACTCATACGACGATATGACCAAAAATATTATTATATTTAACGATATTATTCTCCATCTAAAATTGTTAAATCTTTATTTATATATATATCTCTTTTGGCAGTACAATTCAACTTCAAAATGATTTAATTCCAAAAACAAAAATCTCAAATGATTTTTGTGGCCTCAAGATGTACTGTCTTCATTACTTAGTCCATTATTGAAAGGCATCCGAGGGGGAAATCCCACGTAGCTCTATGTTAGATATACACGTGGCAATAAAAATTGGACAATTACTATTTATGTGTCCTATATAAATGGTCTACAGGGGCGTAGTTTGGTGGTACATGATTAAGGATTTCACCTTGAAGTCTTAGATTCGAATTCAATGAATACATTTCTTGTAAGAATCTGAGACAGTTGAAAATTTTATTTACTCCGTTTAAATCCGACCGAGGTTCTTTGGTGACAGATATACAAATGCATATTGCATTTTGTAAGAATACGAAATGTACCACATGGGTGAGTGAGTGGCATTTTCTACTTGGTTCTTGAGCCAATAAGAATATAAATTAATTTTATAGCCTTAATTTTTAGATAAGCTCTAATCTTAGTTTAATTTAATCTTAAACCCACCCATCTTTGCGGCTATTAATCTTAATTAAAAACAAAAAACAAATACATATCCTTGATATTGTTGATGCAACTCAGATCTTGGCCTCCCAATTGATAGATATTGAGGGTTAAATTACCTAATTGTATCTGATTTTTTTTTAATCAACCTTCTTGTTAACTCATGCGGGCCCTAAAATTTATGGGCCCACATGGGTTGTGGGGCCTCAAGAAGCTACCACTAGCATGAGTGAAGTAAATGTTAGAAGCCTTTTTAAGTTGGGATATAGGTAGAGGTGCTACATTTGATTGCAATAATTGGATCATTGTTAGTAAGTTGATTTCACATGAGTAATGAGTTAGACTATGGACCCACTTTTTAGTGTTTTGCTTATATTTGTCCCCAAGTGACGTGACTTTTGATGGTGTAGGGTTTATGATCTCATTTTGATGTCCTGAATTCGAATCCAGAGAGTGTGTTTCTTATAAGAGTCCATAACAGCCGGGGATTTTACCTGCTCCGTTTTAAGCTCGGAATGGGTGGTTTGGTGGTGGAATTTCCAACTTTTTCAAAAAAAAAAAAAAAAAAATTGCTTATATCTGTGATCACATACTGAAATTGTTTTATATTTCATATTTTTAGTTCCTCTGTTAAAAATATGTATACTATCAGTACATTGAAAATAATAATCATTCTCTCATGGGGATCAACACAAATTTTTCATTATTGATATTTTATAGTATAAATTTATTTATACGATAAAAATCGATATTTTATTGTGTATCCGTACGAAAAAAACATAGGTATTTGAGAAAAATTATTGAAATAAATAGATGCATTCAAAGTTTGTTTTTCTTATATCATCCCTACATATGATTTACAACCTATCATTTTTTTTATGAATATGTCGAGTTCAAATTGATATTTTTAACTTCTTATTTATTTTAATTTTTGAATATGGGTAATAATAATAATAATAATAATAATAATAATAATAATAATAATAATAATAATTTTTGAATATGGGTAATAATAATAATAATAATATCACTAACTTTCACGTTTTTTCATTTTAGTCCTCTAACTTTCAGTTTTGTCAATTCAGTCCTTTACCTTTCAATTTTTGTCAATTCAGTCATCCGTTAAACGGCGTCGTTTTGGCAGCAGTAACGGCAACAGTAACGGATTTGTAACGGAGGACTGAATTGACAAAAATTGAAAATTAGAGGACTGAATTGACAAAACTGAAAGTTAGATGACTGAAATGAAAAAACGTGAAAGTTAGAGGGTGATTTTTGCATTTTTGCCTAATAATAATAATAATAATAATAATAATAATAATAAATTAAACACGGATAACCAAGTAAAGAAAAACAGTCGCACCAAACTTTAAAGGCTCAACCGATCATAATCATGTCATAAAATCCATGATAACTTAGCTGCATGATTATTGTTTATTTTACTCTTGTAAAAGTTGAAGCACTTGATTTTTCTTTTTAACTTGCATATTCTTTTTTGGGTTAAGCTAGCCAAGTTGTTCTCATTGTGTGGTGTTCATGTTTGCATTTGATGGTTCCCATGTTGAGTGGGGACAAGTGGTCATCATCACCTTCAAAAAATTATGGGGTTGAAAATTATGAATAAATTGATCATACACATGAAAATTTGAAAATTATTTTAAAATAGAAATAAAACTAACTTATGTTATGTTCTTCATTTCATCTACTTCTTAAGTGCTTAAAAACACATTTAATAAATGAGAAGGGGCTAGGATATGAGTTCTATAAAAGGGTTCCAAAAATTTATTATTACTACTAATTAAAACATCTTTTACTTAGTGTTCCTTTATTGGAGACAATTAATGAGCATAGATAGATTCTACTAGTTGTTCTTTCAATGAGTTTGAAAAAAAAAAAATTTGATGTCCATACATTTGAGTATCCCCAAGTTGGGATGGTAAAAAAAATATTGTTTGGTATGAATTTGAAACGATTTTTCATTTCGAATATAAAAAAATGTATTAGATTTTCACATCCCAGTATATTAAGAACATAATTAGATTATCGCATCTGAGCATATTCGAGTAGTTAAAATTGTAGTGGGACCTATTTAGTGAGAACCTAGCACCGCTGTAGACACTGCATTTTTACATGGCCTGATTATGAGTCTCTTATAGGGACACTACCTGAAAAGTTTAGGAAAGTTGTAAGGTTTAATGATAGGAGGGAAAGAGACCTTAGAAAATTCCAGAAGAGGTAGCCAAATCCAGGCCGGATGTCACATATATCCGTCCAGACTTAATCACCCAATCCAGGCCTAACATAACACCAGTCAGACTGGATATGTATCGAGTTTTCAAATTTATAGGACGATTCGATCTCCCCTTTCATTCTTAACCAATTTCCTGTTAGTGTCTCTAAGACTTGCCTAAGGATCCTAAATATTGATTCAAGTGTGGATTTACCAAAGAAAGTTTCGGAATACTTACATTGGTTGGTTGAAGTTCAAAACTTTTCCATGGATGTAGAAGCTCCAAGCTTTGAATATGAATTCCAAACTCAATGGTGAGTTTCCCGATCACCTTTCTTTCACTCCTTTAAGTGCTAGCTTGAACAAAATTTGAAGCAAAATTTTCCACCTCCAAGGTTAGAGAATTCGGCCAAGGAAAGAGTTGGGAGAGAGATGATGTTTTGTGTTGACTTGTTTCTAAAAAAAAAGGCAAGTATATGTTTTCCAAAAACAAAACTTGTTAAAGAAGCTTTGGTTGTGTAAAAAGTTGCATTAAATGCAACCAACTACTTCCATCACACTAGTGACAAGTTGATGTAAGTTAGTGGGTCCCACCACTTTGAATTCAAAATTCAATTTGGTTTACACAATACACTTTGGGCCCGGTTTCATTCAATTTGATTAAACGAATTTTCCGTCGCGACGTAATTAAGTCCATTTAATTAAATAATAATGCCTACCAAAACTATTACGAAAGTCGCTTACGAATTAATTCCAAATTAATTCGTTCGCTTGAATTAAAATCCAATTTTAATTCCGTATTGAAATCAAATTTCAATTAATATATCCGATATATTAATTTAGCCCAATTAAATAAATTAAATAGTAAAATTCAATTTAACTATTAAATTTACTTTGCCTATTAATTCCAAATTAATCGCGTTCTCTCTTCTAGATGAATTAATCCCAGATTAATTCTTACCGCAATTAATCCCAAATTAATTTTCTCTTTCATAATTAATCCCAGATTAACTCTTGCCGTAATTAATCCCAGATTAATTTTCTATCTCATAATTAATTCCAGATTAATTATGTTCGAGTCAAATGTCATCGGAGAATCTTTGAGAAGCGACCCAAGAGATCTCTGGATATGTTGGCAGTAAATACGGTCATCGGACTATCCGAACACGTGCGTACCCGGTACCACATTCTCATCGATTTACAAGACATGGTTGGCTTCTAGCAAAGCACTGTGCCTACCCAATTCTCCAGAAATATTCAACGAGGAATATATAATATGTATCGGGCGTAGTATACAATGTATTGCGTAATACGATCCAATATCGGATGTCACATGCTAGGCCTAAAGTTGAAATTGTGTCTGCCCCGTACGAAACATATATCGGATCACTAGCAACTAGTCTCTGTAATCAGATAATCATGACCTAGTCATACTATCCCGATAGCTGCAGCATTTAAGGTACTAGTTCTGTATCATGCGTGATTATCATCTCATATGACTGAAGTGATACTCTCATCTTGACATCACACCCAATACACTACGATTCTCAGCAAACCCAGAAGAGGCGTACACAGAACCTGTTAAAGCTCCGGACGACCAAAACCAAAGCAAACTGATTGTCGCAAGTAATAACGATGCAAGTCTCAGGTTAAGACCACATACATCTACCCTGATTCGGATTCCCATAGACACATAGTCATACTACCAATGAGACTTCGAGGGGTCTATCCAGAACGAAGCTGTTTCCGGTCTAACAGCTAAACGAACCTCCTTTCACACTTGTATAAGTATCCAATACTCAAATATATGAGAACTATGCCGTTAAGCTTCCATAATGCGCACAAGTGTAATACTAGTCTATTCCGCATTATCGATGTCCAGTCTCAATAATACTATGCCTAGGGATATTTTATGATTAAACTTTCGTGGATTAATACTGTCTCAAATCTTATTAATCTGGTACTAATCATATGGACTTTTATCATTTATATATATCTAAGTAATCCAATTACAAAATGATAAAAGAGCAATTTCCTTTGTCACATAGTTAATTTGTATAAAAACACCATGTCTTTTACAAATAGTGATGTTATGGGTCATAATTGTCCAACAATCTCCCACTTGGCCTATAGCCAATCACTCAAATGTCCAACACCTGAACTATGTATGGGTCGCTCAAACTTTTGCTGAGATATAGCTTTCGTCAGCGGATATGCAAGGTTATCATCTGAAACGATCTTTTCGATTTTTACATCGCCACGATGTACGATCTCAAGAATAAGATGAAACCATCGAAGTACATACTTGGATCATTGATGAGACCGTAATTCCTTAGCTTGTGCTTGTTGGTTTCTATTAAGGTCCCAAGATCAATAATAAGCATGAAATATGTGCGAATACAAATCAACGAAGTTGCGGAATACTCACATCGATCGGTTGAGCGACGCGGCAACGAACAAAACTTGAATTTCTGCTCATGGGACTGCTCGGTAGTGAGCTGTGACAGTTCACTGGTTTGGCGTCAATGGTGGTCCTTCGTCAAGCTCCAAGCTTCGTCGAATGGTTCCTGGCTCATGGGTAGACTTCCCTATCACCTTCGCATGTCTCGTAAGTGTGCTAGCACTTGTGATTTTGCCACAAAATCCCACTCTTGGCTTCCCACTGCTCACGGTTTTTGGACAAAAACCAGTAAGCATTTTAGCCCCTTGGGCGTTTGTAGAAGAAGAGATTGGAGAGAGAGAAGAGTTGTGTTTGGTTGGAAGAAAAGTGTATCTAATACGCAACAATTAATTTCCAAAATTAATTACTCCTTTTCTCTTTCCAAAAGTCAAGCCTTTAAGGCTCCAACCACCAACATCAACTCCATCAATCCATCAATCAGTGAATAGTGACTCGCGTCAATCACTCAAAATGAAAGACATCCATCACTTGATTGACGAATGATGTGACGCTAGATGCGACTAGCGATTTGATGCTTGATTTGACTTGCGTGCCGCACTCAAATTCGAAATGCGAATGCGCTTACAAATAATCCCGGGCTCGGGTTCGCTAATTCCAAATTAACGAATTTTCCGTTGCGTCGTAATTAAATGATTACGCCTAGCGAAATCACTATTCACGTTGCTTACGAATTAATTCTAAATTAATTCGTTCGCCCGAATTAAAATCTAATTTTAATTCCGCATCGAAATCCAATTTCGTTTAATATATCAAATATATTAATTAATCGATTAATTCCAAATTAACCGTTATCTCTCTTTAATTGATATTTTATCCCAGATAAAATATCTCCGCAATTAATCCCAGATTAATTTTCTCTCTCATAATTAATTCCAGATTAATTCTGTTCGAGTCAAATGTCATCGGTGAATCTTTGGGAAGCGACCCAAGAGATCTCTGGATATGTTGGCAGTAAATACGGTCATCGGACTATCCAAACACGTGCGTACCCGGTACCATATTCTCACTGATTTACAAGACATGGTTGGCTTCTAGCAAATCACTGTGCCTACCCAATTCTCCAGAAATATTCAACGAGGAATATATAATATGTATCAGGCGTAATATAAAATGTATTGCGTAATACGATCCAATATCGGATGTCACACACTAGGCCTAGGGCTGAAATTGTGTCTGCCCCGTACGAAACATATATCGGATCACTAACAACTAGTCTCTGTAATCGGATAATCATGACCTAGTCATACTATCCCGATAGCTACAACATTTAAGGTACTAGTTCTGTATCATGCGTGATCATCATCTCCATATGACTGAAGTGATACTCTCATCTTGACATCACACCCAATACACTACGATTCTCAGCAAACCCAGAAGAGGCGTACACAGAACCTGTTAAAGCTCCGGACGACCAAAACCAAAGCAAACTGATTGTCACAAGTAATAACGATGCAACTCTCAGGTTAAGACCACATACACCTACCCTGATTCGGATTCCTATAGACACATAGTCATACTACCAATGAGACTCCGATGGGTCTATCCATACTGAAGCTGTTTCCGATCCAACGGCTAACAGAACCTCCTATCACACTTGCATAAGTATCCAATACTCAAATATATGAGAACTATGTCGTTAAGCTTCCATAACACGCACAAATGTAATACTAGTCTATTTCGCATTATCGATGTCCAGTCTCAATAATACTATACCTAGGGATATTTAATGATTAAAATTTCGTGGATTAATACTGTCTCAAATCTTATTAATCTGGTACTAATCATATGGACTTTTATCATTGATATATATCTAAGTAATCCAATTACAAAATGATAAAAGAGCAATTTCCTTTGTCACATAGTTAATTTGTATAAAAACACCATGTCTTTTACAAATAGTGATGTTATGGGTCATAATTGTCCAACAATCTCCCACTTGGCCTATAGCCAATCACTCAAGTGTCCAACACCTGAACTATGTACGGGTCGCTCAAACTTTTGCTGAGATATAGCTTTCGTCAGCGGATATGCAAGGTTATCATCTGAAATGATCTTTTCGATTTTTACATCGCCACGGTGTACGATCTCACGAATAAGATGAAACCATCAAAGTACATACTTGGATCATTGATGAGACCGTAATTCCTTAGCCTGTACTGTAGCCCAGCTCAGCTGCTAACAGAACTACTCATAATCCAATTAGGAATTTTATAGATCCAAAATGCTTCTTTTGCTGCCTCAGACGCATCAATATATTCTGCTTTTGTTGTTAAATCAGCAACAATATCTTGCTTGGAAGATTTCCAGCTCACTGTTCCGTTGTTCAAACAAAATATGTACCCTTATTGCGACTTATAGTCGTCTTTATCAGTTCGGAAACTTGCATTGGTGATCCAAGTCACCTCAAGTTCTCCATCTCCACAAATTAAGAAAGCATCCTTAGTTCGTCTAAGATACTAAAGGATGTTCTTAACATCAATCCAGTGACTATCACCTGGATCGGCCTGATAGTGACTGCAGATGCTCAAAGCATATGAGACACCAGGTCGCGTACATGTTTTTCAATGTACGAGTTCTCGGAGAGTGCCAATAACTTTTAGATCTATCCCAGTAGATCCTTATTCCTAGAATAAAGGTTGTCTCTCATAAGAATTTCATGGAGAATTTTAATGAAAGCCAAGTTTCACCGATTTTAGTATGGGAATGTCATTGCTAAGAAGCAATACATCATCAACGTATAGGACAATCAATGTCAGTGCGCTCCCACTAACCTTCTTATATACACAAGAATCATCATAGTTTTGAATGAAACCATATACCATTATGATCGCAATGTTTGCTTCAATCCATAAATGGATCGATTTAACTTACAAACCTTGTTTGCATGTTTTGGCACGATAAAACCGTCAGGCTGTTGTATATAAACATCCTCCAAAAAGTTTTCGTTAAGGAAAGCGGTTTTGACGTCCATTTGCCATATTTCATAATCGAAATATGTAGCATTTGCAAGCATTATCCGAATAGATTTAATCATGGCAACAGGTAAAAGGTTTTGTCATAATCGACACCATGTTGATGACGATACCCTTTTCGCTACAAGCCTAGCTTTGTACGTTTGTATGTTGTCCATCCATGTCTGTCTTCACCATGAAGACCCATTTGCTACCAATAGGCAAATGCCTTGTGATACATCAACCAATGTCTAAACTTGGTTGGTATACATGGAATCCATTTCGGACTTCATGGCCTCTTACCATAAAGCGGAGTCGATACCTTATATCACTTCCTCATACGTAGCCGGTTCATCTTCCTCAATAAGATTAATATCTACATGAGGTTAGATCAGAAACTCATACCTCCAAGGTTGTTTTCTGACTCTCTCCGACCTACGCGGTTCTTGTGTATTAGAAGATTGTGGAACAGTCTCATCCCTGATGAACTATTCGTGTTTCCGTGAGGGGATCGGTGCCAGAAACAGTATCACTCCAATTTTCATCGAGTTCTACTTTCTTCCCACTTACCACTGCATTTGGGAATTCCTCTAAGGAAAACCGCATAGAGAGTAACAAATATTTTGTTCTCTTATGGGTTGTGGAAATAATATCATTTGGTTTCCCTACGATAACCAGTTACAAATAGGCATTCATCCGATTTGGGTTCTAGTTTGGCACTATCCAAACGTTGAATATATGCCCAGCATACCCAAATCTTCAGGAATGAGAAACCCGATTTCTTTCCTGTCCATATTTCATATGGAGTCTGTCCAACAGACTTTGACGAACCTTATTCAAAATAAGTATTGCACTATTCAATGCGTATCCCCAAAAGGAAATTGGTAGCTCAGTGCGACTCATCATTGACCTTACCATGTCCAACAAAGTTCAGTTTCTCCGTTCAGACACACCGTTCAATTGAGGTATTCCGGGAGGAGTCCACTGTGAAAAATACCATACTCTTTCAAGTAATCTAGAAACTCATTGCTCAAGTATTTTCCACCACGGTCCAACCGTGATGTTTTAATACTTTTGCCGGTCTGTTTTTCTACTTCGTGTCGAAACTCTTTGAATTTATCAAAAGTTTCTGACTTGTGTTTCATAAGATACACATAACCATAACGCGATGCATCATTCGTAAGGTTACGAAGTATAAATATCCACCTCTAGCCTAGCTAGACATGGGCCCACATACGTCACCATGAACAAGGGATAACAGCTCGGTGGCATGTACACCTTTACCGCTAAAAGGCATTTTAAGCATTTTGTCTAATAAACTAGATTCGCAGACGTCATATGAATTATGATCAAATCCGTCCAAGTATCCATTCTTCGAAAGTGTGGATATACGAGTCTTGTTAATGTGTCCCAGACAACAATGCCACATATAAGTTTCATATGTTTTACTCAATTTGAGCATTTTGTTTGTCATGTTATATGTTTGAGATTTGTTTATATTCAAAATATAAAGACTATTATTAACATCTGTCGTACATATCAAAATGTTTTCTTTATATACAAAACACCCAGTGTTCTGGAATACAAAGGTATACCCGCAACGGGTTAAACAAAATACAGAGATGATGTTCCTAGTCAAACTAGGTACTAAATAACAGTCATCTAATGTAATTACATTCCCCAAGGGCAGATACAAAACATAGGTCCCAACGACCAAAACAGCGACTCTCGTCCCATTTCCGACTCGTAGGTGTTTGGGTTGGTGCTCAAGCGCCAATCCGGACTGTATTTATGTCTAATTCATGAATACGAACATCCCATTTTCCATAATATTACTTATTTATGGTTGCACCTCTTGTTTTTATATAGGTATTCGATCTGATTACGATTAGATTGAAACTAAATGTTGTTTAGTGATATGTATATATTAGACAAAGCCCGATAATATATAATGCAGTACACAGTTACAAAGCTAGTTTGTAATTGACATTGGGGAGTGTCACTGCTAAATGTATATTATCAATATAGTTCCTGGTCAAGATTCACTAACACTGTCGGTTAGTCAAATCTGTTGAGACCAGTACATGTCGTATATCGAGACTTGGTCCGATGGTTTATCCCAATGAACCATGAGTCTAGGGAGACTCGTATAGACGTGTAGGTATTTATAGTGGATAAACACTGAACAACTCACCGAAGATTCTTAATGGATGGTACACCAACGTCAATAAGAATCTTCTCGGGTTGAGTAGCATAATGGTCCTTCGACTTGAGACACCACTGTGGATGTATGAGACATCCTCCACACTTAGATGGCAGTCACGTCACCGATCTATTTAGATCAGACCTCCGCCTGTTCGTTGGGTGTGGACCGATCCTTAGGATATCCTGTGTGTGTCAAGATAGGATCCGCCAGTCCTGTGTACAGGGCATAGGTAGTCCATATGTGATTAGCAATCAGTTAAATCTATGGCCATAGTAAACTTCGGAAGTAAGTTCCGAATGTTATTTAGAGATTGCTAATAGAAACGTCGACGGGATAATACCTATAGAGATTTGACGTTTACATCTATATCTCTGGGATTATCCGGATACCTGTGACGGAGGGATTATACGTATGCAATCACATTGACCTGTATGATTCAGCTAGTTTATCTGTGGTCGTCATAATTTACGGGTGGGTAAATTATGGACACAAAATTGGATTTTGTGATGGATACCCTGAATCTAGAGAGTCTCACTAATGAAATATACTCGTAGAGCACTAGGGCAACTTTTATGAATAATGATGATTATTTATAAATCGTTTAAACGTTAAACGAAAAATACATGCGAAGGGCCGAACCGTCATTTCCTAATTAATGTGTATTTGTATTTAGTATTTGATATTATTAAATACACATTAATAATTTTCAAATAAAGGTATTTGACATATATCATTAATATATGTATTTGAGATATTTAAAGTAAATATAATACATATATTTGAGATATTTGTATTTAATTAATTATTTAATTATTTAATTGTTAAATGATTAATATAATTAAAATATAAATATATCACCAAATGATAAAGTTAGGAAATGATTATAAGTTGCAATTGTTGACTTATACATTAAAGGAAATGGTTGTCAAATTGATTTTGACTTCTTAAGATATTTGTTTAAATTGTTTGAAAAATGAAAATATCTTTTTCCTTTATTTTTGCTAGTTTCGGCCAACACCCTATTTGAATATAATTGTTATATTCTTGAGTTGCTTTTTTTGACTTGTTAAAAGGTTATTAAAGTTGTAATGATTCAAGTAAACAAGTTGACAAAGCTTTAATTAAATGAAATAAAAATATCATGATATTTTATATATCTTCCACCAATTCGGCCAAGGCTCCTTTTGGGTGAGGTATATAATGTTTTTCATTTCATTTTAGGGTTTAAGGATTCATTTGATACCAAATAAATATAAAAGAAGTTGAGAGAAAAGCTTGAAGCCTAAAGGAAGATGGCTTGGAAAATCTTGATTTTGTAAGTTATCTTTCAAGTCTTCAACATGAAAATTGTTTCTAACATGCTTATCATCACTTTGTGTTGCTTTGTTGTTGTCTCTATTCTTATAGTTTGTGTTTTATTTGGTTGTGAACTTTGATGAAAGATTGAAGCATGTAAGTAAGCTTGAAATTGTTTCAAAGCTTTACTTTTGATTTTTAGAAAATCAAGTTGCCATTCTAGAGTTGGTAAGCCACTCCTTGGTGACCTAGAATTTTTCTAGAGTTGTTTCAAAGTGGTGAGGCTAGATTGGTGAAGTATTGAATGGATTAAAGTGTTGGATTTTGTAAATTTGGTGAAATTGGTCAATTTGATGAAATTGTAAAATTAGGGTTCTTAACCCACTCCAAATTTTGGGATTTTCATATATGTGATGTATTATGGTATGAATATGATGCATGTAAATTTTTGGGTTGATTGGATTTGATCTTGGCATGTTTTGAACAAAAGGGACCAAATTGTAATTAATTTTGAAAAATTTGGGTGCTCTCGGCAATTAGACTAAAATTTGGGGATTTATGTGAAATATGATTTTGATGCATTAGATGTGTTGAAAAAAATTTTAGAAATGATTTAGAATCATCCAAAATTGTATTTGACAACTTTTGGACTAAAATGATCAATTTACAAAGTTTTGGGGCAATTCGGTAATTACCAAGAAATTTGATCTCTTGTGTAATTTTTCAGAATTTGATAATTGGATAATTAAATAAATAATTTTATTTGATTGATCCGAGAAAAAGTTTTGAAATCGAAAAATTTTGATTTTCCACTATTCCGCTGCGTTACCGATATTCCCCCTTAAAACCCCAACAAAATGGTATCAGAGCTAGTCTGATTCTGGACACCCCGATATGATTAGCCCTTTAAAAATCTAATGTTTGTTCTTTTCTTTACTTGTTGCATGCATATATTTATTTAATTTGATTAAATAAATTAAAAGAATCTTTTATGGAATATCCCCGCTTAATAAGGTTTTAAAGTAACTGGTATTTGGAATACTTGTTTCTTGGTTCGCCTTGTCAATACGGTTTATAAATATTTTTCCGTGACTACATCCGAGACCGTGCCTCTGCTGTGAGGATGTAGCCGATATAGATTTATTTATGCCGGATGTATATTAGATACTAGATAAATTCAAGCGAAAGCGGAATCCTGAACGTGCCCTAGCTGTCAGGGTTACGCAAGTAACTTGAGTTTATCATTGACGAGTTTAACCTTGGTACGTCTCCTTGTGGGCTTGCCTTAGCAGAGACAACAAGAAACGACCAGGACCGGAAACCCAGGAGTCACTAGTGAGTGATTGACAATGAGTTGTCTACCTGTGAATATACGTAGGCGAGACCGTGCCTCTGCTGTGAGTCGAAATATATTCATGGGGTCCTCTTCCCATTATGGAATTCGATTTAATTATTGAATTCTCATTTTTCCGTTGGGGATTACGGTATTACGTAAAATAGTGGGAGGCACTGCTAAGTTTAAAAATTCCTTAACTTAGGCAGTGTGTATTATTATGGAAATAGCCGCTTGTTTGTTTTCCTTAATCTATATTAGATAGAATTAAACTTTTAATTCACTGCACACATATTATGATATGTTATCTGACTTGACTCTTGGTTGCAGTTAATTCTAGAATAGGTTTTAGATACTACTAGACAAGGATATTATTAGATTAGTCTAAACCATCGGGAACTGTTGTTCCGATTTTCTTCAAAAATCAAGATGGTTAATGACTTAGTTTCTAAGTCATGATAGATAATCTAGATAGATATCCCTTTTAGGATATAATACTTTAGAGAGAATAGTTTTTTATGCAGTAAGAATTGACTTGAATTAGTTCATGTCTCGAGATTCTTGACTGGTATTAAGAAAGCCCCATTAGATATTTGTTTATCTAGTAATGACGTTTCTTAGCTTTAATTACCTTTAGAGGCAATGTGTCTGACACAATTTGCTAATCAGTTATTTGCAACTGTTGTGAATAGTTGAATGCAAATAGTAAAGCTAAAGAAAGGAGATACGTATAGTTGTGTATAGAAAATATCGATTTTCACAATACAACAACTATAGGTATTGGATACCAGATCTCCCATCTAGTTATTTAAAAATATTATTTAACGATTATTTTGATATTTGATATCGGAACTCGCGACTATTGGATAGTTACTTATTCTTTATAAACAATTGTTATATATTTTAAATATAACTAGTAGTGTCATTGACGTAGAGATAAACATTAAGAAAAATTATTCGGTAAAATAAATAATTTAGAACGGTGCTTTATGAGTTTAATCACTTAAGCATTAGATGCTTATTCCGTATGGTAAATGATGGTTTGATACAAGATCACACCACACATCCTTATCCATTTAATGAATATTGTATTCAGGAAGGTGATTAATATCTCGTTTAACCAATGATTTTTCATTGGACCACCAGATTCATTAAACTGATACATTAGATGTATGTAGTTTTAATGAATTGTAATTGCTTAAGATAGTTTTCTTTACTTCGTAACTTAGTTTATGAATTGTCATAACTTAGTTACGTGTTTCTGAAAGAACACATATTGAACGTCTTGAAATGATCAAGCACTTTCAATCTGTTCTAATGAAACGCAGATTGAACATATTTGACTGGTTCAAATATATTCAATCTGAAATTTTGAAAAAGTGATCCTTAAAATTCATAACAAGTCTTTGAATTGTTCAAAGATCTTTGATACGATCAAACATATGAATTTAAAGCAATTAGTTCTATGGTTATTCAGTGAATATGATTCATATTCAATATTATTCTTCTACGATTCCATCTTGATGGAATTGAGTAGTGGGAGCAGTCGAATCTTATATGATTTGATTCGTTTGATATTGAATGTTACCGAATTAGTTTCAATACTCTTGGGGTTATGCTCCAGTAACACTAGTTCATCTTTTTAATTTAGGTTCCATTAATTTCTACAGTTACATATATGATATGTATAGGTAGAAAATCATAATCTTGAAAGTTTGAGATTTGAATATTTCTTTTATATAATAGTTATATAATGGAAATTACTTACACCTTAGAGGTATAAGTAAAAGTTTATCATTTATTCTATTTTATATAATATAGTATTCTATTTGATAGAATATCTTTTCTACGATCCTAAGTAATAAAATTATTTTATTACTTGGTGTGTAACATCTGATGTTAATCATTGTAGAAAAAGACTTGACTTATTAAAGTCAATTGTGAGAATGATAAACTATAATTGGAACTACGTAATTAATAAGATAAAACAACCCTTATACATCTTCCGTACAAGTCCAATAGGATAACAGAATCATTCACGAGTATTTGATACTTAATGGTTATGTTGTTTTCTTATTGAAGAAAATTATCCTATAACTTATAATGGAAGCGATATTTGATATCGATTCTGGAAGTTCACCATTGAACCATAGATCTAAGATTGTTCATAGCTTACTAAGATCAAGTTTTGAACTTGATCAAGCTTTAATTATGAATTAGTTCATGATTTGTGCTAATTGTTTGCGCAGCAAAAGCAGTGTGAGCTTATTAAAAGTTTGACCTTTATAGTATGACAATGAGAAAAGTTACACTCAGCAATCTATTGTAGATTCTGAGGAAACTTGTTTCTAGTCACACTAATTGAACAATTAAAGATATATTGGTTAATGTTGATATTAAACTGTACATTTTAGCTAAAGAATGCAAAGTGGCATTTTTTGAATGACTTATTCAGATAAGAGATCAGTTGTGATTTCTTTGTTTGAAGAGTTCATTCTGGAATGGCCCTAGAGTTTGTGTTCTGCTGAGATCGCAGTTTAGTGTGCTAGCTTATAGAGCCTATTGTAGACTCGGATAAGTCTTCCGGAAATCCGTATTCTCTATTTTTGATATCAGTCAGATTGTCTGATCTTGTCAAAGTATAGAGAATACATATGTGCTTGAAGGGTTAGTGGGAGCGTACAAATTACTTTATAGTGTTATATATCCTAACAACATTATCATTATTATAGTAATAATGAGATGTTTGTAAGGTAAAATATTTACCTAAGTCTTCTTTACTCCGTGAAAGCAGTGGGAGTATTCTCTGTTATATTTGATATAAAGTTTTATATATGATATAAAACTTGGAGACTTGTGAGATACTCCTATTAGTCGTGCATTAGATATGATATAATAAAGGACATAACTAGGCTATCTGTATGACAGTTAGTATAATTGTTTGACACTTAATGAGTGTCTTGTATATAATATTCATCTTTCGTAAATGATGATTCCTTTTTCGAAAGAGATATTGATTAGAATGTCTAATCAATCTTATGTATCATTTAATGATGACATAATGAATGCTTTATTATGTGCGATTAAAGATATCGATTTAATCGTAATTGTTACGAGTTATTTTGATATCCTATAGACCATATGATGGATCTTGAAACACGTTCTTTGTGATCTTTGAGATATTAAGAACGAGTTTCTAATCATGGAGAATACAGTCTGCAACCATTAGTGTCATATTATTTTTGAGACTAATTATGACGTTAGACAGTCTACGTCATAAAGAGTCACAAAAGATGCAGTGGGAGTGTCACGAAGGATTCTACTATTAAGTGGAATTAGATGCAACTTATGAAGTATTGACTTATGAAGTTGCATAGTGACCTTATAAATTAGAAGTTTTATATTGCTGTTGTGCTTGCGGTTGTCTTCATAGTATATTGGATTTGATCCCTGAATACTTGGATAACTCAGTAGCTGTAGCACAATACTGATGTAGTGTCTGATTCATATTAATGTATAATTTAGATTCTACAAAATATGAAAGATACCGGCTATGGGTAACAATTGAGTTTGTTTGACAAACTCAATATGTAATAGTGGACCTACTTCTTGTTGCCTACCTCTTAAATGCTAGGTGAGCTTTTGAGAGCCATGAGTATACGATACATATTGAGATGTGTATATGATACCGTGGATTGGCACTAGAGCAAGTGGGAGAAATTGTTGGGGTTGGTGCTTAGAGCGCCAATCCGGACCGTATTTATGTCTAATTCATGAATACGAACATCCCATTTTCCATAATATTACTTATTTATGGTTGCACCTCTTGTTTTTATATACGTATTCGATCTGATTACGATTAGATTGAAACTAAATGTTGTTTAGTGATATGTATATATTAGACAAAGGCCCGATAATATATAATGCAGTACACAATTACAAAGCTAGTTTGTAATTGACATTGGGAAGTGTCACTGCTAAATGTATATTATCAAATATAGTTCCTGGTCAAGATTCACTAACACGGGTCGGTTAGTCAAATCTGTTGAGACCAGTACATGTCGTATATCGAGACTTGGTCCGATGGTTTATCCCAATGAACCATGAGTCTAGGGAGACTCGTATAGACGTGTAGGTATTTATAGTGGATAACACTGAACAACTCACCGAAGATTCTTAATGAATGGTACACCAACGTCAATAAGAATCTTCTCGGGTTGAGTAGCATAGTGGTCCTTCGACTTGAGACACCACTGTGGATGTATGAGACATCCTCCACACTTAGATGGCAGTCACGTCACCGATCTATTTAGATCAGACCTCCGCCTGTTCGTTGGGTGTGGACCGATCCTCAGGATATCCTGTGTGTGTCAAGATAGGATCCGTCAGTCCTGTGTACAGGGCATATGTAGTCCATATGTGATTAGCAATCATTTAAATCTATGGCCATAGTAAACTTCGGAAGTAAGTTCCGAATGTTATTTAGAGATTGCTAATAGAAACTTCGACGGGATAATACCTATAGAGATTTGACGTTTACATCTATATCTCTGGGATTATCTGGATACCTGTGACGGAGGGATTATACGTATGCAATGACCTTGACCTGTATGATTCAGCTAGTTTATCCGTGGTCGTCATAATTTACAGGTGGGTAAATTATGGACAGAAAATTGGATTTTGTGATGGATACACCTGAATCTAGAGAGTCTCACTAATGAAATATACTCGTAGAGCACTAGGGCAACTTTTATGAATAATGATGATTATTTATAAATCATTTAAACGTTAAACGAAAAATACATGCGAACGGGCGGAACCGTCATTTCCTAATTAATGTGTATTTGTATTTAGTATATGATATTATTAAATACACATTAATAATTGTCAAATAAAGGTATTTGACATATATCATTAATATATGTATTTGAGATATTTAAAGTAAATATAATACATATATTTGAGATATTTGTATTTAATTAATTATTTAATTATTTAATTGTTAAATGATTAATATAATTAAAATATAAATATGTCACCAAATGATAAAGTTAGGAAATGATTATAAGTTGCAATTGTTGACTTATACATTAAAGGAAATAGTTGTCAAATTGATTTTGACTTCTTAATATATTTGTTTAAATTGTTTGAAAAATGAAAATATATTTTTCCTTTATTTTTGCTAATTTCGGCCAACACCCTATTTGAATATAATTGTTATATTCTTGAGTTGATTTTGTTGACTTGTTAAAATGTTATTAAAGTTGTAATGATTCAAGTAAACAAGTTGACAAAGCTTTAATTAAATGAAATAAAAATATCATGATATTTTATATATCTTCCACCAATTTCGGCCAAGGCTCCTTTTGGGTGAGGTATATAATGTTTCATTTCATTTTAGGGTTTAAGGAGTTCATTTGATACCAAAATAAATATAAAAGAAGTTGAGAGAAAAGCTTGAAGCCTAAAGGAAGATGGCTTGGAAAATCTTGATTTTGTAAGTTATCTTTCAAAGTCTTCAACATGAAAATTATTTCTAACATGCTTAGCATCACTTTGTGTTGCTTTGTTGTTGTCTCTATTCTTATAGTTTGTGTTTTATTTGGTTGTGAACTTTGATGAAAGATTGAAGCATGTAAGTAAGCTTGAAATTGTTTCAAAGCTTTACTTTTGATTTTTAGAAAATCAAGTTGTCATTCTAGAGTTGGTAAGCCACTCCTTGGTGACCTAGAATTGTTCTAGAGTTTTTTCAAAGTGGTGAGGCTAGATTGGTGAAGTATTGAATAGATTAAAGTGTTGGATTTTGTAAATTTGGTGAAATTGGTCAATTTGATGAAATTGTAAAATTAGGGTTCTTAACCCACTCCACATTTGGGGATTTTTATATATGTGATGTATTATGGTATGAATATGATGCATGTAAATTTTTGGGTTGATTGGATTTGATCTTGGCATGTTTTGAACAAAAGGGACCAAATTGCAATTAATTGAAAAATTTGGGTGCTCTCGGCAATTAGACTAAAATTTGGGGATTTGTGTGAAATCTGATTTTGATGCATTAGATGTGTTGAAAAACATTTTAGAAATGATTTAGAATCATCCAAAATTATATTTGACAACTTTTGGACTAAAATGATCAATTTACAAAGTTTTGGGGCAATTCGGTAATTACCAAGAAATTTGATCTCTTGTGTAATTTTTCAGAATTTGATAATTGGATAATTAAATAAATAAGTTTATTTGATTGATCCGAGAAAAAGTTTTGAAATCGGAAAATTTTGATTTTCCACTATTCCGCTGCGTTACCGATATTCCCCCTTAAAATCCCAACAGTAGGTCGATCTCATCTGAAGCCAGTATCCTGCTAATTAGCAGATCCTACACACCATTACATATGTGAGTACCACATCCTAGAATCAAAAATCTAATTTTTTAAAACTAATAGTGGATATGTTTATAACAAACATACATGAAGCCGGAGCCTTGCCCGTCTTCACTTCCTTCAACTCCGCCTTGTACTCACGGAAGTCACGCTTCCAGTGACCCCGTTTGCTACAATATAGGCAGATGTCTTGGGATATGTCTTTAGTCTTCCAGAAGACTTTGATGATTTGGCCCTGCCATTTTTCTTCCTTTTCTTCACACCCCCAGAAGCTTTCGGCCAAGCCTTGGCCTTCTGGGATGTCGAAGTAAGGTGCGCCTCACGCTTCTTTCCCTTCAGAAGCTTTGGCTATGCTTCTTTCAGTATCGCTATTAACTCTCCAAGAGTCTTTTATTGGTTCATCATATTATAGTTCATGACGAACCCGCCCCAGCAATCGGGCAGAGACTGTAAGATCAAATCTATAGAAGTTTCGGCCTCGAAGGTTATGCCCAGTTGACCTAGCCGTTCGATGTCAGCAATCATTTGCGACACTTAGTGCTCGACAGATGTACCCTCTGACATACACGAGCGGAAGAGCTTCTTTTGCAATTCGTACTTCTGAGATCTAAGGTTAGATATGTGAAGATCCTTCAATTTCAACATCATGTTATTATGATCCAATCCTTTGTTTTGACGAAGAAATTGAGGAGTCATTGCGGCAAGCATAATGGATTGAGCATTAAAGTTATCATCATGATGAGTTTTCCAAAGCTCATGCTCTATTATTTGCTTAACTCCAGGCTCAGGCCCGAGAGGTTTCTCTATGACATAGAGTAACTTCTCGGCTCCCAGGACTATCCTGAGACTCATCTCCCAATCTAGAAAATTAGAGCCGTTAAAGACATTATCGCCCATGATGATGTCCCTAACGCTAATCTTTCCAGCCATCTCGATTGCAATAGTCCAACTATCCAATCAACGATTTTGGGTACACTCAAAATGCAATGGATACCATAGTTCAACTATATAACCAACTACAAGTGAAGTAATGTCTTATACAGTCTAACTATTCCATGAAAGCAATAAAAGATATTAGTCCAACTAATATATATTTATAACGACGATAAATAAAAATAAAAGAGCTCTTTTAGCAAGTATTAAACGAAATTGAAAATTTAATACTGGCCTCCCACTATTTTTGGGCGAGCCTCTAACCCTATGTTGAGTACTCGGGAAACCCAGTTTCCTAGTGGGCTAGGATCCCGTTAAATAACACACAACCTTGACTTTGGCCAACAAGCTGTATGAAACTTAACTAGGTAGATCTCTAAGATCAATTGTATCTCATCCAATTCCTAGATCCGGTAGGTGGACCTCCAAGTCCAAAACATATATCCAATATATCATCCTAACCTTTTCCTCTGAATCAACTAAGCATTGGCTTTGGCTCAACAAGATTAATGATTCCAGTTAAGCGTGACCCATTGACAGTGGGAAAGCTTCCTAATCCACGTCGATGTACAGAAGTGACCTTGACTTTGGCCAACAAGTCACAACTGCCCAAGACATGCGATATATAACAAAGCCTTCGTGGTTCAAACACATCCGCGATGGACAATGATCTTGACTTTGGCCAACAAACCAATGCCAATTTTGGATCATGAGAAAGAACCACTCAATGGAAGTAAATGCTTAATATTAAAGTGAGGGTTTTTTCGCGTAAATTGGCATCCAATTTATTATCTTTGATTATGTCTCATCATACACCCTTAAACATGTATTCTAAAAGCATAATAAGGCACAAATAAAATTAATAATGATATGCGGATGAATATATAATACAATTTGTTCCTAGAACAAATCACTATTTTCCTCTCTCTCGCTAGCACTTTACATACTTCTACCAAATTACATAACATTAAAAGAAACCTCATTTGCATTGAGGGGAATTGGTGAGAAGAGAAATACAAAGAGATAATGAAGTGAAAGGCTGGACACACCGGTCCAATTTCAAATAAGTACCATACTTACAATAATTTCCAAAATTGCCCCCACCCCACTAATATCCATCTGATATACATTATTCATATAAATACATCCAAGTATTCACACAAAGCATGCTGTCAATCAATAATCCAATTAATTAATCTTTAATTAATGACCATCAATGTTCATACAACGATTTGATTTGCGCGAGTTCAACTCGTTTAAGAATAAATACTCAAAGTACGTATTCTTGAATTATATCGAACTACAATTTTAAATCCAATTCAAATTGTATCCAATACTAATTTGTGTTTAATTCTAAATTAAACAATTACACTTTTAATAATACCTTTGAGACTTGGATTCCAAATCCAATCCAATTGGGTCTCAAATGCCCAATTAGCATCCAATGCCAATTCAATTAAAGTCCAATGGGCTTTCAATTAATTCTCTAGGCATGGGCTTTGGCCATTATGGATCCAACCCAAGATGCCAAGGCCCAAGTTAGGAATCACCTTATGCCACAAAATCAATTTAGGCCCATTAGGCCCAATTAAATTATTAAAGGCCCAATAGTCATATTTGGACTTTATGGATCCAACCCAATTGTCCAAAACCAAACTTGGCCCAACCAAGCCCATTAGCCTAAATATAACAAATTAGCCCAATCCAATTTTAAAGACTAATTTATATTAACATAATATTCCAATATCACATTAATTTTAATTAAAGTGTAATTAATACAATTAATCAATTAATCTAATGTTTCCAAAACACTAATTAATCCAATTAATCATGCTTAACATTTAATTCATGTCCAACACAAATTGAAGCAAAATCAATCTTACAACATGCTTCAAACTCACGGCTAAGGCAAGAAATAACATCCAATTTTGATTTCAATCCGATTAAATCAACAATCAATATTCATTTCATGCTTATAACATATCCAATTGTCTAATTTTCAAAAAAAAATCACCATGAGCATTCTAGGGTCAAGATTCGGCCATGATAAAAAATTTGGGAAATTTTTGATCCAATCAATTTCTCAAATCTAATGATGCACAAATCCAATTCATCATCATATAAACACAACCAAACAATCAATTTTGAAAAATCATGCTCCAAGCAAAAATACCCAAATAAAGTCCATAAATCCTAGAAATTAAAATCAAGTTTAGGTGGCTCATGATACTATTGTTAGTGTCTCTAAGACTTGCCCAAGGATCCTAAACATTGATTCAAGTGTGATTTTACGAAAGAAAGTTGCGGAATACTTACATTGGTTGGTTGAAGTTCAAAACTTTTCCATGGATGTAGAAGCTCCAAACTTTGAATATGAATTCCAAACTCAAGGGTGAGTTTCCCTATCACCTTTCTTTCACTCCTTTAAGTGCTAGCTTGAACAAAATTTGAAGCAAAATTTTCCACCTCCAAGGTTAGAGAATTCGGCCAAAGAGAGAGTTGGGAGAGAGATGATGTTTTGTGTTGACTTGTTTCTAAAACAAAAGGCAAGTATATGTTTTCCAAAAACAAAACTTGTTAAAGAAGCTTTGGTTATGTAAAAAGTTGCATTAAATGCAACCAACTACTTCCATCACACTTGTGACAAGTTGATTTAAGTTAGTGGGTCCCACCACTTTGAATTCAAAATTCAATTTGGTTTACACAACACACTTTGTGTTGGGTTTCTACTATAGTCCAAAGATCATTCAAGCATAGAAATCATGTGAATACTCATAAGAAGTATGGCGGAATCATACTTACAAAGAACGACTTTTACGATGCGACGAACAACAAAAATTCTTGGCACCTTCCTTGAAGCTTTCGGCCATGGGTTCCTTGTTGTGCTCTCCAAATTCGGTCAAGCTCCAAGCTTGGGAATGGATTCCATGCTCAAGGGTTTGTTTCCCTATCACCTTTGGATGACTCTTCATGTGCTAGCATTGGAAAGATTTGCCACAAATCTTCCATTGTGTTTCTTCTTATTCTCGGCCTAGCCAAGAAATTAGATAGAAAATTGGCTTCAAAAGCTGAATATGAGAGGAGAGAAAAAATGGGTTCCAAAACCGTGTAAGGGGGAGAGAAGAGGGAAGAGAAAAAATGTGTGTTATATATTTTTGGTTTATTTGATTTCCAAAAACAAATACCAAAACAATTACCATTTTTCAAAATTCAAAATTTTGGTACAAGACTTTAAGTCTTCAACCACCCCCATCAACTATTCACATCAATCAATGATGACAAGCATCACTTCACTCAAAGTGATGTGACTTCCATCACTTGATTGACTAGTGATTTGACGCTTGATGTGACTTGTGGGCCGCACTTGAATTCGAAATGCGAGTGGGCCCGCAAACACTCCCGGGCTCGGGTTCGCTAATTCCGAATTAACGAATTTTCCGTTGTGAAATAATTAAATAATTATGCCTAGCAAAATAACTATTAAATAATTATGCCTAGCAAAATAACTATTCACGTCGCTAGAGAATTAATTCTAAATTAACTCGTTTGCCCGAATTAAAATCTAATTTTAATTCCGCGTCGAAATCTAATTTCGTATAATATATCGAATATATTATTTTATCGATTAATTCTAAATTAATCGTTCTCTCTCTTTAAATAATATTTTATCCCAGATAAAATATCTCCGTAATTAATCCCAGATTAATTTTCTCTCTCTTATAATTAATCCCAGATTAATAATGTGCGAGTCATACGTCATCGGTGAATCTTCGGGAAGCGACCCATGAGATCCCCGGATATGTTGGCAGTAAATCCGGCCGTCGGACTATCCGAACATGTACGTACCTAGTACTACGTTTTTACCGATTTACAAGACATGGTTGGCTTCTAGCAAAGCACTATGCCTACCCAATTCTCCAGAAATATTCTTAAAGGAATATGTAATCTTTATCAGGCATAGTATACATAGTATTGCATATTATGATCCAGTATCGGATGTCACGTGCTAGGCCTGGGGCTGGAATTATGTCTGCCCCGTACGAAGCACATATCGGATCTCTGATAACTAGTCTCTATAATCGGATAATCATGACCTAGTCATATTATCCCGATGACTGCAGTACTAAAGAGCACCAGTTCCGTATCCTACGTGATCATCATCTCCACTATGACTGGAGTGATGCTTCCATCTTGACATCACACCCAATACACTACGATTCTCAATATACCCAGAAGAGGCATACACAGAACCTGTTAAAGTCCTGGACGACCAAAACCAAAGTATATTGATTGTCGCAAGTATTACCGGTGCAAGTCTCAGGTTAAGACCAAATACACCTACCCTGATTCGGACTTCCATAGACAGATAGTCATACTACCAATGGAATTCCGAGGGGTCTATCCAGAGAGAAGTTGTTTCCGTACCATCGGTAAACACAACCTCCTATTACACTTGCATGAGTATCTTATACCAAAATATATGAGAACTATGTCGTTATGCTCCCACAACGCGCACAAGTGTAATACTAGTCTATTCCGTATTATCGATGTCCAATCTCGATAATACTACGACTAGGGATATTTAATGATTAAACTTCATGGATTGATACTGTCTCATATCATCTCAATCCGGAACTAATCATAAGGACCTTTTATCATTTATATATCTTGGTAATCTAATTACAAATGATAAAAGAGCAGTTTCCTTTGTCACATAGTTAATTTGTACAAAAACACCATGATCTGTACAAATAGCGATGCTATGGGTCATAATTGTCCAACAATCTCCCACTTGGCCTATAGCCAATCACTCAAGTGTCCTACACCCGAACTATGTACGGTTCGCTCAAACTTCTGCTGAGAAAAGGCTTTCGTCAGCGGATTTGCGGTGTTATCATCTGATGCAATTTATTCGATCATCACATCGCCACGACGTATGATCCGAACGAATCAGATGAATATTGAAGTATATATCTGGATCGTTGATGAGACCATTAATTCTTTAGCCTGTGCTGTAGCCTAGCTCGGCTGCTAACAGAACTACTCCTAATCTGATTAGGATTATTATCAATCCAAAAGGCTTCAATTGCTGCCTCAGCTGCAGCAATATTCCAATTTTATTGTTTATTCGGCAACAATATCTTGCTTGGAAGATTTCCAGCTCACTGTTCCGTTATTCAAACTGTATAGTACATTTATTACGACTTATAGTCGTTTTTGTCGGTTAGGAAACTTGCAGTAGTGAACCCAGTCACTTCAAGTTCTCATTCTCCATAGTATAAGAAAGCATCCTTAGTTCATCTAAGCTACTAAAGGATGTTCTTAACATCAATCCAGTGACTATCAATTGGATTGGCCCGATTGTGACTCCATATGCTCAAAGTATATGAGACACCATGTCGCGTACATTTTTTTTAATGTACGAGTTCTCAGAGAGTGCCAACAAATTTTAGATCTATCCCAGTAAATCATTATTCCTAGAATAAAGGTTGTCTCTCCCAAGAATTCTACGGAGAATTTTCATGAAAGCCAAGCTTTCACCGACTTTATTATGGGAATGTCATTTCCAAGAAATGATATGCCATCATTATATAGGACTTTCACTGTCAGTGCGCTCCCACTAATCTTCTTATATACACAAAAATCATCTTCGTTTTGAATTAAATCATATACCATTATGATTACATCAAAACGATAACTCCAAGAACGCAATGCTTGCTTCAATCCATAAATGGATCGAATAACTTGCAAACCTTGTTTGCTTGTTTTGGTACGACAAAACCGTCAGGATGTTGTAAACATCCTCCAAAAGGTTTTCTTTTAAGGAAAGCAATTTTGACGTTCAGCTGCCATATTTCATGAATGAAACATACAGCATCAGCAAGCATTATCCAAATGGATTTAACAATGGCAACGATTAAAAGGTTTCGTCGTAATCGACACAATGTTGATAACGATACCTTTTCGCTACAAGCCTAGCTTAGTACGTTGGTATGTTGCCTTCCATGTATGTCTTCCTTGAAGATTTTTATAAAACCAATAGGCACAATGCCTTCGGTACAACAACTAGTGTCTAAACTTGGTTGGTATACATGGAATCCATTTCGGACTTCATGACACTTTGCCATAATAGGGAGTCGATACCTTGTATCACTTCCTCATACGTAGTCAGTTTGTATTCCTAAATAAATTGACATCTTTATGAGGTGAGATCAGAAACCTATACCTCCCAGGTTGTTTTCTGACTCTCTCCGACTTGCGCGGCTCTTGTGTATTTGAAGATTATTGGTATAGTTTCATCATTGATGAACTATTTGTGTTCCATTAAGGAATCAGTGCCTGGAATAGTATTACTCTGATTTTCATCGAGTTTTACTTTCTTCCCACTTACCACTGCATATCGGTATTCCTCTTAGGAAAACCGCATGGTGAGCAACAATTACATTGTTCTCTTGTGAGTTGTATAAGTACTATACTTTGGTTACCCTATGATAACCCACAACTTAGGCACTTATCCGATTTGGGTTTTAGTTTGGTATCATCCAAACATATGCCTAGCATACCCAAATCTTCAAGAATGAGAAAACCCGGTTTCTTTCCTGTTCATATCTAATATGAAGTCTGTCTAACAAATTTTTATGTAACCTTATTCAAAATAAGTTTTGCACTGTTTAATGCTTATCCCCAGAAGGAAAATGGTAGCTCAGAGTGACTCATGATTAACTTATCATGTCCAACAAAATTTGGTTTCTCCGTTTGGACACACCGCTCAATTGAGGTGTTCCGGGAGGAGTCCTCATTGAAAGAATAATATACTCTTTCAAGTATTTGAGAAACTTATTTCTTAAGTAATTTCATCATGGTCCAATAATGGTGTTTAATACTTTAGCCGATCTGTTTGTCTACTTCGTGTCGAAACTCTTTGAATTCATCAAAAGTTTCTGATCCGTGTTTCACAAGAAACACATAACCATAACGCGATGCCACATCCGTAAAGGTTACGAAGTATTCATATCCACCTCTAGCCTAGCTAGACATGGGCCCACTTACGTCACTATGAACGAGGGCTAACAGATCGGTGGCACTCATACTTTTACCAAGTAAAAGGTGTTTTAGGCACTTTGCCTAATAAACTAGATTCGTAGACATTATTTGAATAGAATCAAATCCGTCCTAGTATCCACTCTTCAAAAGTGTGGATATACGAGTCTTGTTTAATGTGTCCAAGACAACAATGCCACTTATAAGTCTCAACTGATTAAATCAGTTTGAGCTATTTGTTTGTCCTGTTATACGTTTAAGATTTATTTATATTCAAAATATAAATACTGTTATTCACATCTAATGTGTTTATCTCAATATCATCTTTATAAAATAAGACACTTTAGTGTTCTAGAATATAAAGGTATACCCGCAACGGGTTAAACCCTGATATAGAGATAATGTTTCTAGTCAAACTAGTTACATTTTAACAGTTTCCTAATTTAAGTACATACCCGAATGGTAGTTCCTAAACTTAGGTTTCTACGGATAAAACAGCGACTGTCGTCCCATTTCCGACTCGCAGATAAATCTCAACTGAAGTCAGTATCCTGCTTATCAGCAGATTCTGTACACCAGTACGTATATTTATGTACCACATCCAGTATCTAAAATCCAATTTTAATACTAGTAGTGAACATGTTGATGACAAACATATTTGAAGTCGGAGCCTTGCCCGTCTTCAATTCCTTTATGTCTGCCTTGTCCATACGGCAGTCACGCTTCCAGTGACCCCGTTTGCCACAGTTTAGGCAGACATTTTGGGATATGTCCCATGTCTTCCCACAAGATTATAATGATTTTCCTTTGCCCCTTTTCCACACCTTAGAAACCTTTGGCCAAGCCTTGGCCTTCTGGGATGTCGAAGTAAGATGCGCCTTGTGCTTCTTGCCCTATTACAAACTCTGTCTTTTTCTCCTTGAGTATAGCCATTAACTCTCCAAGAGTTTTCTAATGCAATTAGTTCTTCTAAGATCTAAGGATAGATCTATGCAGATCCTTCAATTTCAATATCATACTATAAGGATCTAATCCTTAGTTCTGACTAAGAAATTAAGGAGTCTTTGCGGCAAGCATAACAGATTAAGCACTAAAGTTATCATCACATGAATATTCCAAATATCATGTTCTACTATTTGCTCAACTCGGGCTTAGGCTCGAGACGTCACTCTATCAAATAAAGTAACTTCTCGGTCTTCATGACTATCCTGAAGTTTTATTCCTAATTTGAAAATTAAAGCCGTTTAAAATATTTTCTCCCAGGATTATGTTCTAAACGCTAATCTTTCATTTATCTTGATTCCAATAGTCTAACTATCAAATCAACGATTTTGGGTACTATTAAATATAATGATTACTATAGTCTAACTATATAATCAACTATAATTTAATTGGTTAAATTCAATTATATTGATTACTATAATCCAATTAAACAACGATTAAATATTAGTCCAACTAATATATTAATTTGATGACAAAAAATTTGTAATGAGCGCGTATTGGCAAGTAACTAAACGAATATTGCAAATTTAATACTTACCTCCCACTATTTTTTGACGAGCCTCTAACCCTCTGTGGAGTACTCGGAAAACCTTGTTTCCTAGTGGGCTAGGATCCCGTTCAATAACACACAATCTTGACTTTGGCCAACAAATTGTATGATAATTAACTAGGTAGATCTCTAAGATCAATTGGATCCCATCCAATTCCTAGATCCAGTAGGTGGACATCCAAGTCCGAAACATATATCTTATATATGCCAATATATTCCCTAACCTTTTTCCTCTGAATCAACTAAGCCTTGGCTTTGGCACAACAAACTTAATGATCCCAGTTAAGCGGAACCCATTGACTTTGGAAAGCTTCGTAATCGATGGACAATAAGTGATCTTGACTTTGGCCAACAAATCACAACTTGGACAAGACACCGATATGGAACAAAGCCTTCATGATTCAAACACATCCGTGACGGACAAAGGTCTTGACTTTGGCCAACAAACCAGTGCCAATCTTGGATCTTGAGTAAGAATCACTCAATGGAAGGAAAAACGCTTAATATATGTTGAGGGTTTTTCGCGTAATTGGCAACCAATTAATTATCTTTGTTAAGGTCTCATCATCATACACCCTTAAACATGCATTCTAAAAACATAATAAGGTGCGTATAAATAAAATAATAATGATATGTGGATGGATACTTAAACACATTGTTCCTAGAACAAATCTCTCCATTTCCTTTCTCCCGCTAGCACAAATATAACTAATGGACCTTTAAAATTTTAATTGGGCCTAAATTGGTTTCTTGACAAATAAGGGTGATTCCTTAAATGGGCTTTGGTATTTGGGTTTGACCCATATAGACCAAAGTCCATGCCTTAAGAAATTAATTGAAAGCCCATTGGACTTTAATTAAATTGACATTGGATGTTAATTGGGCTTTGAGACCCGTAACGAATAGATTTAGAATCTAAGTCATAAAGGCACATTAAAAAGTGTAAGAATTTTTGTTGTTCGTCGCATCGCAAAAGCCGTTCTTTATAAGTATGATTCCGCCATACTTCTTATGAGTATTCACATGATTTCTATGTTTGAATGATCTTGGGACTATAGTAGAAACCCAACACTTTGGGCCCAGTTTCGTTTAATCCGATTAAACGAATTTTCCATCGTGACGTAATTAAATCCAATTTAATTAAACAATAATGCCTTTAGAAGTCACGTGTTTGACATAGTTTGCTAATCAATTGTTTGCAATTATTGTGAATAATTGAAGATAAATTAAAAGGTTAAAGAAAAGTGATGTGTATAGTTGTGTATAGAGAATATCGATTCTCACAATACGACAACTGAAGGTATTGGATACCAAATCTCCCATCTAGTTATTTAAAATAATGTTTAATGATTGTTTTGATATTTGATATCAGAACTTGTGACTATTGGAATGTTACTTGTTCTATATAAATAGTTATTACATATTTTTATATGACTAGTAGTGTCATTGATAAGAAGATAAATATTAAGAAAATTATTCGGTTAACTGAATAACTTAGAACAGTGCTTTATAAGATTTTATCATATAAGCATTAGATGCTTATTCCGTATGGTAAAGGATGGTATGATATGAGATCACACCATATATCCTTATCCATTTCATGAATACTGTATTCAGGATGTGATTAAATCTCATTTAACCAATGATCGTCATTGGACCACAAATTTATTAAACTAATACTTTTGAAGTATATAGTTTAATGAATTGGAAATTGCCTTGGATAGTTTTCTTTACTTCGTAACTTAGTTAATGAATTGTCATGACTTAGTTACGTGCTTTCTAAAGAATATATATTGAAAGTCTTGAATGGTTCGAGAACTTTCAATATGTTTCTGATGAAACGCGGATATAATATTTTGAATGGTTCAATGATATTCTATTTGAAGTGTTGAAAACTATATTTTAAATTCATTGTGAGTCTTTGAATTGTTCAAAGATGTTTGATATGATCAAACATATGAATTAACGGTAATTTTTTCCTAAAGTTATGTAATGAATGTGATTCTTAATCAATATTATTCTTCTACGATTCCATCGTGATGGAATTAGTTAGAGGGAGAAATCGAATCTTATATGATTTGATTCGTTTGATATTGAGTGTTACCGAATTAGTTTCCAATACTCTTGGGGATATGCTCTAGTAACACTAATTCATCCTTTTAATTAATATTCCATTAGTTTCTACAGTTACGTATATGATATGTATAAGTAGAAAATTCAAATCTTGAAAAGTTTGAGATTTGAATATTTTTTTGTATAGTAGTTATATAATTGAAAGTACTTGCCCCTTGGAGGTACAAGTAAAAGTTTATCATTTATTCTACTTAATAGAATATTATTTTCTATTTGATAGAATATCTTTTCTATGATGCTGAGTATTTAAAAATTATTTTATTACTTGGAAAGTAACATCAGAAGTTAATGATTGTAGAAAAGACTTGACTTATTGAAGTCAAATGTGAGAGTGATAAACTATAAATGGAACTATGTAATTAATAAGATGAAATGACCCTTAGACAACTTCCGTATAAGTTTAATAGGATGCCAAAATCATTTACAAAGTATTTGATACCTAATGGTTCTGCTGTTTTCTTATCGAAGAAAATTATCCTATAATTTATAGTGGGAGCGATATTTGATATCGATTTCTGAAATTACCATTAAACCATAGATCTAACATTGTTTATAGCTTACTACGATCAAGTTTTGAACTTGATTAAGCTTTCGTTATGAATCGTTCATAAAATGTACAAATTATTTGCGCAGCAAAAGCAAAGTGAGATTGATAAAAGTTTGATCTTTATAGTATGACAGTGAGAAAAGTTATACTCATTGATCTATTGTAGATTCTGAGAAAACTTGTCTCTAGTCGCACTAATTGGACAATTAATGATCTGTTGGTTAATGTTGATATTAAACTATGAATTTTGACTAAAGAATACAAAGTGGCGTTCCTGAATGTTTTCTTCGAATGAGAGATCTGTTGTGGTTTCTTTGTTTGAAGAGTTCATTCTAGAATGGCCCTAGAGTTTGTATTCTGCTAAGATCACAGTCTGATATACTAGCTTATAGAGCCTATTGTAGACTTAGATAAGCTTTCCGGAAATTTATGTTCTCTAATTTTGATAGTCAGATTGTCTGATTTTATCAAAACATAGAGAATACATATATGATAGTAGGGTCAGTGGGAGCGTACAAATTTCTTTCTAGTATTGTATATCCTAACAATATTATCATTATTAATGTAATAATGAAATGTTTGTGAGGTAAAAGGTTTACCTAAATCTTCTTTTCTCCGTGAAAGCAGTGGAAGTAGTCTCTATTATATTTAATATAAAGTTTTATATATGATATAAAATAAGAGACTAGTGAGATACACCCATTAGTCGTGCATTAGATATAATCTAATAAAGGACACATCAAAACTATCTGTATGACAGTTAGTGTAACTGTTTGACAGTTAGTGTATTTTTTGTATATAGTATTTATCTTTCGTAAAGGATGATTCCTTAGTCGAAAGAGAAATTGATTAGAATGTCTAATCAATTTTATGCATTATAGGATGATGGCATAATAGATACTATATTATGTGCGATTAAAGATATCAATTTAATCGTAATAAGTTACAAGTTATTTTGATACGCTATAGACTATAGGATGGATCTTGAAACATGTTCTTTGTGATCTTTGAGATATTAAGAACAAGTTTTTTATTCATGGAGAATATAATCCACAACCATTAGGGTCAAATTAGTTTTGAGTCTAATTATGACGTTAGACAGTCTACGTCATATAAAGTCAGAAAAGATGCAGTGGGAGTGTCACTGTTAATTCTACTGAATCAGTAGAATTAGTTGTAACTTATGAAATATTGACTTATGAAGTTGCATAGTGACCCTATAGATTAGAAGTTTTGATATTACTATTGTACTTGTGGTTGTCTGCAAAGTATTTTGGATTTGATCCCAAAATACATAGACAACTTAATAGCTATAACACAATATTGATGTAGCATCTGAGTTATATTGTTGTAGAACTTGGGTTCTACAAAATATGAATGATGATGGTTAAGGGAAACAATTGGGTTTGTTAGACAGACCCAATATGTTATAGCGGGCTTACTTGTTGTTGCCTACCTCTTGAGTGATAGGTGAGCTCTTGAGGGCCATGAGTATGTGATACACATTGAGATGTGTATATGATACCATGGATTGGCACTAGAGCAAGTGGGAGAAATTGTTAGGGTTGGTGCTCGGAGTGCCAATCCGGATCGTATTTATGTCTGATTCATGAATACAAACAATTCATTTTTCCATAATATTACTTATTTAATGGTAGCACCTCTTATCTTTTATATACATATTCGATCTAATTGCGATTAGATATCTAATTATGATTAGATTGAAACTAAATATGATTTAGTGATATGTATATATTAGACAAAGACCCGATAATATATAATGTAGTGCACAGTTACAAAGTAATTTGTAATTGACATTGGGAAGTGACACTACCAGAAATATATTATCAAATAAAGTTCATGGTCAAGATTTACTAACATGGGTCGGTTAGTAAAATCCGCTGAGACCAGTACACGTCGTATATCGAGACTTGGTCCGATGGTTTATCCCAATGAACCATGAGTCTGGGGAAACTCGTATAGACGTGTAGGTGTTTATATGAGATAAACATTGAACGACTCACCGAAAATTTCCTAATAGATGGTACACCAACGTCAATAGGAATCTTCTCAGGACAAATGAGCATAGTGGTCATTCGACTTAAGATACCACTGTGGATGTATGAGGTATCCTCCACACTTTGATGGCAGTCACGTCACCGATCTATTTAGATCAGACCTCCGTCTGTTCGTTCGGTGTGGACTAATCCTCATGATATCATGTTCGTATGAAGATAGTGTTCATCAGTTCTGTGTACAGAGCATAGGTATTCAATGTGCAATTAGCAATCTGTTAAATCCATGGGTCGCGGTACACTGTAGAAATTAGTTCTGAGTGTTATTAAGAGATTGCTAATAGAATCGTCGACGAGATTATACCTATAGAGATTTGACATTTTTATTTATATCTCTGGGATAATCTGAATACCTGTGACGGAGGGATTATACGTATACGATGACCTTGACCTGTATGATTCAACGAGTTTATCCGTTGTCGTCATAATTTATGGGTGGGTAGATTATGGACACGAAATTGGATTTCGTGACGGATATGCCTGAATCTAGAGAGTCTAACTAATGAAACATACTCATAGAGCACTAGGGCTACTTTTATAAATAATATTGATTATTTATAGATCGTTTAACGGTTAAACGATAAATACACGCTTTAAGGGTTTTTCCGATTTTTTCCTAATTAATGCGTATTTGATTTAAATAATTGATTTTATTAAATCCACATTAATTGATTGTCAAATAAAGTATTTGACACTTGTCTCAAATATATGTATTATGGAATATTTAATGTAAATATTATACATATATTTGGATATTTATATTTATAATTATCTAATTATTTAATTGTTAAATAATTAGATTAATTAAATATAAATATCTTTTTACTTTAATATGGAAAAATTTAATTGGTACATTTGTGCATATATTAATTAAGATGGTTGACATTTTGATTTTAAGCATTTTTAATATTTGATTAAATTTGTAAAAATTAAAATTACCATATTACCCTTGCAAAAGTCGGTCATGGCCTAGCTTTTTAAGCTTGGATTTTTTCATATGCTTCAACTTTTGGCTTCAAAAATAGATTACAAAATCAGAGATTTGAGAGAAAAACATAAGAGCTAAAGGGGATTTGTGAAGAAAACCATGGAAATTAAGGTATTTTCTTACTTTTCTTTACTTGAAAATTATTTCCATGCCTTTAGACTTCAACATATAATGTTTTTATGTTTTTCTCTATTCTCTTGGGTTTGTAATAAGTTTGTTTGAAGCATGAAAGAAAGATGTTAGCATGTGTATTTAGTAAAGAAAGCTTTATTAAGCTTACTTTTTGGTTATTTGATAACTTCGTAGCCATTCTAGAGTTGCTTAGCCACTCATAAATGACCTAGAATTGTTCTTGAGTTGTTTCATGGTGGTGAGACTTGTTTGGTGTGGAAAGAATTGAATTAAAGTGTTGAATTTAATTAATTTGGTGTTAATTTTCCAATTTGTGGAAATTGTAAAATTAGGGTTCATAACCCACTCCAAATTTGGGGCTTTTCATATATGTGTTAATTAATGACGTGTATATGATTCATATAAATTTTGGTGTTGATTGGACTTGATCTTGATTGGTTTTGAATCAATTTGGACTAAAGTGCAATTCTTGGAAAGTTGAGGGACCTATTCGGTAATTTTGAAAAATTATTTTTCTTGAATTGAAATTTGTATTTTGACATGTATAAATCATTTTGGTAGTGATTGGGAATCACCTAATTATGTATTTGACAAATTAGGACTAAAATAATCAAAATGCAAAGATGTAGGGGCATTTTCGTAAATACTAAAAAATCTGGAAATTTTTTAGATTTTCAGTTTTAATGTATATTTGATGTACAAATCATTTTGGTTGTGATTGGAAATCATCTAAGCTTGTTTTGAACAAGTTAGGACTAAAATGATTGAAATGGAAAGCTTTGGGGCTTTATGGTAATTTACTGAAATTATGATTTTCGGGTTAAAGATTTTTGTTTTTGAGTATTGAGTGATTAAAATAAATATGTTTATTTTAATTACCCAAGAAAAATTAAAGAAATCAGAAAATTTTGATTTTCCGCGTTCCGCTGCGTAACCCGCGTATTTTACCCAAAAACCCAACAACTCTAGCCTCCATCTTCTTCTTCTCCTATTCTCTCAAAGTATTGAGAAAACAAAAATAAGAACAAAAAGAAAATAAAATAGAAATACAAGTGTGATTCCATCTCTAAAATATTTCGGGATTTAATATTGTGAGTCTGGCCCACAATAGTTTCCGTTGGTAATGAGATATAGCTCGAAAGACTTTGTGGTATCAAACAAATAATCATCTTCATCTTTTTCTTATTTGGTACTCGGTAGTGAGGCTTATTTTTGCTCACTGCCGCCCCTTATTTGGTAAAACGGAACTCGGTTTGGTTTCATTTTAATTCGGAATTTTTGGGGAACACATAGAGGTGTTTTGGGGTTGTGTTGGTATGTTTTCAAGTGAAAAATCAGAACTGAAACACAGCCACTGTCCACGCATTTCAGGGGCTGTTTTGGCAGTGCGCTGGGCGCGAATCTGGTCGAAAACAGTCCTGTTTTTGTTCGGCTGTTCAGGGATGTTCGGGGACTGTTTTGGGGCTGAAATTTTGTCTAAAACAGAAGCAAAATTTCAATGGTGGTATTGGTTGTATTCGGACAATCTAAGGGAATGGTAGAAAAAATTTTCAAGTTCGATCCGGATGCCTTAAGCGTTTTCGCTGCGCAAGAAAAGCGTTTCCTACACAACGAACATCTAGAGGTCAGACCATGAGAGGTTTCTGACATACATGACATCCAAGTGTGGAAGATCTCACACAAAATCAATACTATCCTATAGTCAAAAGATTACATATGCAACTCGACCCGAGGAGATTCCAATTGAGGGTGGTATTTACTTCCAACTATTAGGAATCTCCGGTAAGTCATTTAGTATTTGGTCCAACCAATACCCACACGTCTATACTGTTGGAAAATTATGACCCATAGCATCACTATTTGTAAAGAACATTGTGTTTTTGTACAAATTAACTATGTGCCAAAAGGAAATTGCTATTTTATCATTATTGTAATTGGATTACTTGGATATATATTAATGATAAAAGTCCATATGGTTAAATCAAATTAATAAGATATGAGAAAGTATTAATCCATGAACGATTTAATCATTAAATATCCCTAGTAGAAGTATTATCGAGACTGGACATTGATAATGCGAAATAGACTAGTATTACACTTGTGCGCGTTATGAAAGCTTAACGGTATAGGTCTCATATATTTAGGTATTGGATTCTTATGCAAGTGTAATAAGAGGTTCTGTTAGCCATTGGACCGGGAACAGTTCACTCTGGATAGACCACTCGGAATCCCATTGGCAGTATGACTATGTGTCTATAGGAATCTAAATCAGGGTAGGTGTATGTGATCTTTAAGCTGAGACTTACGTCGCTCTTACTTGCGATAATCAGTTTGCTTTGATATTGGTCGTCTGGAGCTTTAACAGGTTCTGTGTACGCCTGTATTGGGTTTACTGAGAATCGTAGTGCATTGGATGTGATGTCAAGATGGGAGTATCACTTCAGTCATATGGAGATGATGGTCACACAGGATACGAAACTAGTACTCTTAAATGTTGTAGCTATCGGGAAAGTATGACTAGGTCATGACTTTCCGATTACAGAGATTAGTTACGCGAGATCCGATATATGCTTCCTACGGGGCAGACACAGAGCCAGCCCTAGGCCTAGCATGTGACATCCGATACTGGATCGTATTACGCATTACATTTGTATTACTACGCGTGATACATATTATATTCCTCGGTGAATATTTCTGGAGAATTGGGTAGGCACGGTGCTTTGCTAGAAGTCAACCATGTCTTGTAATTCATTGAGAACGTGATTCGGGGTACACACGTGTTCAGATAGTCCGACAATCGTATTTACTACCAACATAACCAGGAATCTCTTGGGTCGTTTCCCAAAGATTCATCAATGACATTTGACTCGAATAGAATTAATTTGGGATTAATTATGAGAGAGAAAATTAATCTGGGATTAATTACGGCAAGAATTAATCTGGGATTAAATTCGTATAGAAGAGAGAACGCGATTAATTTAGAATTAATCGATAAAATAAATTTAATAGTTAAATTGGATTTTTCTATTTAATTTATTTATTTACGGCTAAAATAATATATCGGATATATTAATTGAAATTGGATTTCAATACAAAATTAAAATTGGATTTTAATTCGGGCGAACGAATTAATTTGGAATTAATTCGAAAGTGACTATCGTAATAATTTTACGAGGCATAATTATTAATTAAATTGGATTTAATTATGTCGCGACGACAAATTCGTTTAATTCGGAATTAAACGAATCCAGGCCCAAGTCAAGTTGTGTGTTGTGTAAACCAACTTAAAATTTGAATTTAAAAATTGTGGGACCCATGACTTATATCAATTTTCACAAATTGATGGAAGTAGTTGGCAATTTTAAATGTTGTATTTAACACACACAACAACCAACTTGAAGAATCATTCACTCATCTCTCTTCTCCCTCCCACTTGGCCGAATTCTCTTCTCTATTGGAAGAAAGTTTTGCTTCAAAAATTTCTCAAAGCTAGCACTTGGAGGAGTCATTTGAGGTGTTAGGGAAACTCACCCAAGGCACAAACAACCTATCAAAAGCTTGGAGCTTCATCCATCAAAAAGAAATTTCGAATTTATCCAAATCAATGTAAGTATTTTCCGCCACTTTTACTTGATTATTTCACACACAAATCATGTTTAAGATCTTGGAAGCATGTCTTAGAGACTAACAATGGTATCTAGAGCCTTCTAAATGTGATTTTGAATTCTAGGGTTTATTAACTTTGGGGATTTTTGCTTGGAGCATGTAAATTCTAAATTGAGTGTTTGGTTGATGTTAGATGATGATAACTTAGAGTTGTGCATCATTGGATTGTTGAAAAATTGATTAGATCAAATTTCCCCAAATCATTTACCTTGGCCGAAACTACCCTAGATTTAGCTCATGGTGATTTTTTTGAAATTAGACACTTGGATGTGTTAATGGCATGAAATATATGTTAAATGTTGATTTAATTGGATTGAAATCAAATTGCATGATTATTTTCTTGTCAATTGTCGTGAGAAGCATGTTGTTAGAGACTTGATTTTACTTCAATTTGTGTTGGACATGAATTAGAATGATTAAGCATGATTAATTAGATTAATTAATATTTTGGAAATGTTAGATTAATTAATTAGTTGTGTTAATTACACTTAAATTGAATTAATGTGATATTTGGAATATTGTATTAATTTAAATTAGTCCCTAAAATATTAATTGGGCTAATTTGGTTATATTTGGATTAATGGACTTGGTTGGGTCAAGTTTGGTTTTGGACAATTGGGTTGGATCCAATTGGGCCTAAACTATTTCCATAAAGTCCAAAATATGACTTTTATGCCTTTAGTAATTTAATTGGGCCTAATGGACCAAAATTAATTTTTGGCATAGGGTGATTCCTAAATGGGTGAAGGCATTATGGGTTTGATCCATAATAGCCAAAAGTCCATGCCTAAAGAATTAATTAAAAGCCCATTGGACCTAATCGAATTGGCATTGGATGCTAAATGGGCCTTTGAGGCCATTTGGATTGGATTTGGAATCCAAGTCTAAAAAGGCATTAATAAAATAAGTGTAATTATTTAATTTGGAATTAAACTTGAATTAGTATTGAATACAATTAAAATTGGATTTAATATTGTAGTTCGATATAATTCAAGAATACTTACTTTGAGTATTTATTCTTAAACGAGTTGGACTCGAGCAAATCAAATCGTTGTATGAACATTGGATGATCATTAATTGGAAATTTACAACATGATATGTGTGAATACTTGGATGTATTTGTTTGAATAATGTATATCAGATGGATATTAGATGGGTGGGGGCAATTTTGGAAATTGTTGTAAATATGGTATTTATTTGAAATTGTACATGCGTGTCCAGCCTATCACCTCTCATTCTCATTGTATTTATCTTCTCACCAATTCCCCTCAATGTAAATGAGGTTTCTTATAATGTTATGTAATTGGGTTTTAGAAGAATGTAAAGTGCTAGCGGGAGAGAGGAAGAGAGAGAGATTTGTTCTAGGAACAAATTGTAAATATCCATCAGCATATCATTATTAAATTTATTGCGCCTTATTATGCTTTTAGAATGCATGTTTAAGGGTGTATGTTGATACATAATCAAAGATAATAAATTGGTTGCCAATTTACGAAAACGCCCTCACATTTAATATTAAGCGTTTCATTCCATTGAGTGGTTCTCTCTCAAGATCCAAGATTGGCTTTGATTTGTTGGCCAAAATCAAGATCATTGTCTATCGCGGATGTGTTTGAACCATTAAAGCTTTGTTAACATCGCATGTCTTGGGCAGTTGTGACTTGTTGGCCAAAATCAAGGTCACTTATGTTTATCGACGTGGATTACGAAGTTTTCCCACTGTCAATGGGTTGCGCTTAACTGGAATCATTAAGCTTAGGAAATATATTGGATATATGTTTCGGACTTGGAATTCCACCTACCGGATCTAGGAATTGGATGAGATCCAATTGATCTTAGAGATCTACCTATTTAAATTTTATACAGCTTGTTGGCCAAAGTCAAGGTTGTGTATTATTTAACGGGATCCTAGCCCACTAGGAAACTAGGTTTCCTGAGTACTCAACGTAGGGTTAGAGGCTCGCCGAAAAATAGTGGGAGGCTAGTATTAAATTTTTAATTTTATTTAATACTCGCTAAAATGCGCGCTCTATTTCTATTATTTCTAGTTATTATATATTAGTTGGACTAATATTATTTTATTATTTTCTTTGAACAGTTAGACTGTTCTAAACACTACTCCACTTGTAGTTGGTTATATAGTTGGACTATAGTAACCATTGCATTTTGAGTGTACCTAAAATATTTGATTAGATAGTTGGACTATAGCAATCAAAATGGCTGGAAAGATTAGCGTTAGGGACATAATCATGGGCGAGAATGTATTTAACAGCGTAAATTTTCTAGACTGGGAGATGAATCACAGGATAGTCGTGGGAGCTGAGAAGTTGCTCTATGTTATAGAGAGACCTCTTGGGCCTGAGTTCGGACTTGAGCGACCAGTTGATCATGAGCTTTGGAAGACTCATCGAGATGATAACTTTACTGCTCAATCTGTTATGCTTGCTGCAATGACTCCTCAATTTCGTCGTCAGAACAAGGGATTGGATCCTTATAATATGATGTTGAAGTTGAAGGATCTTCATAGATCTAATCTTAGATCTCAGAAGTATGAATTACAGAAGAAGCTCTTTCGCTCACGTATGTCAGAGGGTACATCTGTCGAACACTACGTGTCACAGATGATTACTGACATTGAACAGCTGGGTCAGCTGGGCATTACCTTCGAGGCTGAGACTTCTATAGATTTGATCTTACAGTCTCTGCTTGACTGCTGGGGCGGGTTCATCATGACTATAATATGATGAACCAAGAGAAAACTCTTGGAGAGTTAATGGTTATGCTGAAAGAGGCAGAGCCAGAGCTTCAAAAAGGCAAGAAGCGCGAGGCGCATCTTACTTCGACATCCAAGAAGGCCAAGGCTTGGCCGATGGCTTCTGGGGGTGTGAAGAAGAAGAAAAAGAAAGGCAAGGCTCAATCGTCACAGTCTTCTGGGAAGACAAATGACATATCCCAAGACGTCTGCCTACACTGTGGAAAACAGGTCACTGGAAGCATGACTGCCATAATTTCAAGGTGGACTTGAAGGAAGCGAAGGCGGGCAAGGCTCCGGCTTCATGTCTGTTTGTTATTGAAATAAACATGTCCACTACTGGTTTGAAAAATTGGATTTTTGATTCTGGATGTGGTACTCACATATGTACTGATGTGCAGGATCTCCAGATTAGCAGAAGACTGACTTTAGGGGAGGTCGACCTCCGAGTCGGAAATGGCATGAGAGTCGCCGTTTTGGCCGTTGGCACCTATGTTTTGAATCTGCCCTCAGGGCATGTACTTACATCAGGGGATTGTTATTTTGTACCTAGTTTGACTAGGAATATCATCTCTGTATCTAGTTTAACCCGATGCGGGTATACCTTTGTATTCAGGAACACTGGGTGTTTTGTATATAAAGATGATATTTTGATATGTATAGCAGATGTTAATAATGGTCTTTATATTTTGAATATGAACGAATCTCAAACATATAATATGACAAAAAAAAGGCTCAAATTGAGTAAAATGGAAGAGATTTATTTGTGGTATTGTCGTCTGGGACACATTAACAAAACGCGTATATCCACACTTTCGAAAAATGGATACTTGGACGGATTTGATCCTAATTCATATGAAGTCTGCGAGTCTTGTTTGTTAGGCAAAATACCTAAAACACCTTTTAGCGGTAAAGGTGTACGTGCCACTGAGCTGTTAGCCCTCGTTCATAGTGACGTATGTGGGCCCATGTCTAGCCAGGCTAGAGGTGGATATGAATACTTCGTAACCTTTACGGATGATGCATCGCGTTATGGTTATGTTTATCTTATGAAACACAAGTCGGAAACTTTTGAGAAATTCAAAGAGTTTCGACACGAAGTAGAAAAACAGACTAGTAAAAGTATTAAAACATTGCGGTCGGACCGTGGTGGAGAATACTTAAGAAATGAGTTTCAAGATTACTTGAAAGAATATGGTATTCTTTCACAGTGGACTCCTCCCGGAACACCTAAATTAAACAGTGTGTCCGAATGGAGAAACTGAACTTTGTTGGACATGGTAAGGTCAATGATTAGTCGCACAGAGCTTCCGATTTCCTTCTGGGGATACACATTAAACAGTGCAATACTTATTTTGAATTAAGTTCCGTCAAAGTCTGTTAGACAGACTCCATATGAAATATGGATAGGAAAGAAATCTGGTTTCTTATTCCTGAAGATTTGGGGATGCTGGGCATATGTTAAATGTTTGGATAATACCAAACTAGAACCCAAATCGGATAAGTGCCTATTTGTAGGTTATCCTAAGGAAACGAAATGATATTACTTCTATAACCCACAAGAGAACAAAATATTTGTTGCTCTCCATGCGGTTTTCCTAGAAAAGGAATTCATGAATGCAGTGGTAAGTGGGAGGAAAGCAGAACTCGATGAAAATCAGAGTGATACTGTTCCTGGCACCAACCCCCTCACGGAACACGAATAGTCCATCAGGGATGAGATTGTTCCACAATCTTCAAATACACAAGAACCGCGTAAGTCGGAGAGAGTTAGAAAACAACCTGAGAGGTATGTGTTTCTGATCTCACCTCATGTAGACATTAATCTTATTGAGGATAATGAACCGGCTACGTATGAGGAAGCGATACAAGGTATCGACTATGCTTTATGGCAAGAAGCCATGAAGTCTGAAATGGATTCCATGTATACCAACCAAGTTTGGACACTGGTTGATGCACCAGAAGGCATTAAGCCTATTGGTTGTAAATGAGTCTTCAAAACGAAGACAGACATGGAAGGCAACATACAAACGTACAAAGCTAGGCTTGTAGCTAAAGGGTTGTTGCTTGCCGCGTCGCTCAACCGATCGATGTAAGTATTCCGCAACTTCGTTGATTTGTATTCACACTTATTTCATGCTTGTTTATGATCTTGGGACCTTATCTAACACCAACAATGGTATCTTGAGCAAGGTTAAAACATGAAAATATTTAGGGCTTAAAATTTGGGTAAAATGTGTTTGAGCATGAATTAATGAAATTGGATGATTTGGTATGCTTAAAGTATGTTTAATTGAAGATTGATTGGATCAATTTGTTGAAAAATTGTTTGGAACAAATTTCCCCAAATTTTATGGCTTGGTCGAAAATGAGCATGCCCTAAATTGTCTTGGATTTTTGATTTTTGATCATTGGATGTGTTGGAAATCATTTGGGGATATTGATTTAATGTTGAATTGAATTTAATTGGATTGAATTTGATTTGGACAAAATAATTCTCCATTGCCGAGAGTTGATGTAGCATGTATTGGGTTTGATTTTTGATGAAATGTGTTGGACATGTTTTGTTGTAGAAGAGCATGATTAATTAGGCTAATTGATGTTTTAGAAATGTTAATTAGGTAATTAATTATGTAATACACTTTGTTTAATTAAATTAAGAAATTGGATTTTTGGAATTTAATTAAATTGGGCCTATTTTGTAAATTGGGCTTTTAAAGTTGTTATTGGGCTTGGTTGTACCAAGTTAGGTTTAGGCCAAATGGATTGGATCCAATTGGGCCCAAAACCGCTTCCATAAAGCCCAAATGCGACTAATGGACCTTTAAAGTTTAATTAGGCCTAATGGGCCAAGATTGATTTTTAGGCTTATGGGGTAATTCCCGGATTGGATTTTGGTTATTGGGTTCGACCCGAGTTGACCAAAAGTCCACGCCTTAAGAAATTAATTAAAAGCCCATTGGACTTTAATTAAATTGACGTTGGATGTTAATCGGGCTTTGAGACCCGTAACGATTAAATTTGGAATTTAAGTCGTAAAGGTTTATTAATAAAGTGTAATGTTTAATTCAGAATTAAATAAGCGAATTAGGATTAAATGCATATTGAATTGGATTTAATTATGTAGTTTAATTTAATTCGAGAATTCGTACTTTGAGTACTTATTCGCAAAACGAGTTTGACTCGCGCAAAATCAAATCGTTGTTTGAACATTGGATGATCACTAATTATCAGATTAATTAACTGGATTAGATTGATTGATAACATGCTTGTGTGAATACATGGTTGCGATGCATGAATAATGTATATCGGATGGATATTAGAATGGTGGGACAATTTTAGAAATTGTTGTAATAAATTTGATTTATTAATTGGAACTGCGTGTCCAGCCTTATTACCTCCTCATTCTTTGTATTCTCTTCTCACCTATTCCCCTCAATGTAAATGAGGTTTCTTTAGAAGTGTAGTGTAACGGGTAGAAGTAATACATGTGCTAGAGGGAGAGAGAAATGGAGAGATTTGATCTAGGATCATTGTGTAAAGTATCCATTAGCATATCATTATTATTTATTTATACGCGCTTTATTATGTGTTTAGAATGCATGTTTAAGGGTGTATGATGATGAGACCTTAACAAAGATAATAAATTGGTTGCCAATTTGCACGCGAAAAACCCTCACCAATATTAAGCATTTTTCCTTCCTTTGAGTGATTCTCACTCAAGATCCGAGACTGGCATTGGCTTGTTGGCCAAAGTCAAGGCCTTTGTCCGTCGAGGATGTGTTTGAATCACGAGAGCTTTGTTCCATATCGGTGTCTTGTTCAAGTTGTGGTTTGTTGGCCAAAGTCAAGACCACTTCTTGTCCATCGACATTGATTACGAAGCTTTCCATGGTCAATGGGTCGCGCTTGACTGGGATCACTAAGTTTGTTGTGCCAAAGCCAAGGCTTAGTTGATTCAGAGGAAAAAGGTTAGGCAATATATTTGATGTATTGGCATATATAAGATATATGTTTCGGACTTGGATGTCCCCCTACTGGATCTAGGAATTGTATTAGATCCAATTGATCTTAGAGATCTACCTAGTTAATTATCATACAATTTGTTGGCCAAAGTCAAGATTGTGTGATATTTAATGGGATCCTAGCCCGCTAGGAAACACGGTTTCCCGAGTACTCGACAGCGGGTTAGAGACTCACCGAAAAATAGTGGGAGGCAAGAATTGAATTTGCAATATTCGTTTAAGTACTTGCCATAAGTGCTCAAAACAAATATCATTCGTCATATAAATTAAATGTTAGTTGGACTAATATTTAAATCGTATTTTTAATTAACAGTTGGACTGTATTCAAACAATTCATTTATAGTTGATTTATAATTGGATTATAGTAATCAATATAATTGATTTTAATCTATTAAATTATAGTTGATTAAATAGTTGGACTATTGTAATCATTATAATAAATAATACCTAAATCATTGATTAAATAGTTGGACTATTAAAATCAAGATAAAATTGAAAGATTGACATTTAAAACATAATCCTAGGGAAAATGTATTTAAATGGTTTAATTTTCAAAATTGGGAATAAATTTCAGGATGGTCCTAGAAAATAATAAGTTATTTTATTTGATAAAATAACATATTATGCCTAAGCCCGGAGTTAAGCAAATAGTAGAGCATAATCTTTGGAAGATTTATGTAATGATAACTTTAGTGCTTAATCCATTAAGCTTGTCGTAGTAGACTCCTTAATTTCTAAATCAGAACTAAGGATTAGATCCTTAAAGTATGATAATGAAATTGAAGGATCTTCTTAGATCTATATTTAGATTTTAGAAGTACTAAATTGCAATAGTAAACTCATGGAGAGTTAATGACTATTCTCAAGGAGATAAAGTCAAAGTTTGCAATAAGGCAAGTAGCGCAGCGTCTTACTTCGATATTCTAGAAGGCCGAGGCTAGGCCAACGGCTTCTGGAGTCTTGAAATAGGCAAAGGCAAAATCATTATAATCTTCTGGGAAGATAAATGACATATCCTAAAATGTCTGCCTAAATGTAGCAAACGGGATCGCGAAAGCGTGACTGCCGTTTGGACAAAGCAGACATGAAGGAATTGAAGACGAGCAAGGCTCTGACTTCAAATATGTTTGTCAACATTATGTTCACTACTAGTATTAAAATTAGATTTTAAATACTTAGTGTGGTACATAAATATGTATTGATGTTCAGAATCTGTTATGAACAGGATACTGACTTCAATTGAGATTAATCTGCGGATTGAAAACGGGACGAAAGTCGTTGTTTAACTGTAGATACCTAAATTTAGGAACTACCTTCGGGTATGTACTTAAATTTAGAAACTGTTATAATGTAACTAGTTTGACTAGAAACATTATTTTTATATCATTGTTTAACCCGCTGCGGGTGAACCTTTATATTCTAGAACACTAAAGTGTTTTATTATATAAAGATGATATTGAGATAAACACATTAGATGTGAATAACAGAATTTATATTTTGAATATAAATAAATCTCAAATATATAACATGACAAAAAAATAGCTCAAACTGATTTGATCAGAAGAAACCAATTGTGGCATTGTTGTCTGGGACACAACTAAAAGAAGAATCGTATATCCACACTTTTGAAGAGTGGGTACTCAGACTGATTTGATACTATTCAAATAAAGTCTACGAATCTAATTTATAGGGCAATGTGCCTATAACACCTTTACTTGGTATAAGTGCAAATGCCACCGATCTGTAAGCCCTAGTTCATAGTGAAGTAAGTGGGCCCATATCTAGCTAGGCTAGAGGTGGATATGAATATTTCGTGACCTTTACGGATGTGGCATCACGTTATGGTTATGTGTTTCTTTTGAAGAACACAAATCAGAAACTTTTACAGTTTTCGACACGAAATAGACAAACAGATCGGCTAAAGTATTAAACTGTCACGGTAAGACCGTAATGGAAAATACTTAAGCAATAAGTTTCTATTATACTTGAAAGAATAAAGTATTCTTTCAAATGAGGACTCCTCCCGGAACACGTCAATTTGACGGTGTGTCCGAAATGAGTAACCGAATTTGTTGGACATGATAAGGTTGATCATGAGTCGCTCTGAGCTACCATTTCCTTCAACGGATAAGCTTTAAACAGTGCAGAACTTATTTTGAATAAGGTTCCATTAAAATCTGTTTGACAGATATCATATTAGATATGAACAGGAAAGAAACCAGGTTTCTCATTCCTGAATATTTGGGTATGCTAGGCATGTGTTTGGATGATACCAAACTAGAACCCAAATTGGATAAGTGCCAATTGTCGGTAATCCTAGGGATACCAAAGTATTGTACTTATACAACTCACTTGAGAACAATGTAATTGTTGCTCACCATGCGGTTTTCCTAAGAGGAATACCTATATGCAGTGGTAAGTGGGAGGATAGTAAAACTCGATGAAAATCGGAGTAATACTATTCCTGGCACAGATCCTTAATGGAACATAAATAGTTCATCAAGGATGAAACTATACCAGTAATCTTCGAATACACAAGGACCGTGTAGATCAGAGAGAGTCAGAAAACAACCTGGGGTATGGGTTTCTGATCTCACCTCATAAAAGATGTCAATCTTATTGAGGTATACCAACTGACTACGTATGAGGAAGTGGTACAAGGTATCAAATCCCATTATGGCAAAGTGCCATGATATCCGAAATGGATTCCATGTATATCAACAAGTTTGGATACTAGTTGATGTACCGCAAGGCATTGTGCCTAATGGTATTATATAAGTCTTCAAAGAAGACATACATGGATGGCAACATACCAACGTACTAAGCTAGGCTTGTAGCGGAAAGGTATCGTTATCAACATTGTGTTGATTACGATTTAACCTTTTACCTGTTTCCACGGTCAATCCATTTGGATAATGCTTGCTTAAGCTGCATGTCTCATTTATGAAATATGTCAGCTGAACGGGAAAATCGCTTTCCAAAAAAGAACCCTTTCGGAGGATATTTACAACATCCTGTCGGTTTTATCGTACCATAACAAGCAAACAAGGTTTGCAGGTTATTCGATCCATGTTTGGATTGAAGCAAGCATAGGTTCTTGGAATTATCGTTTTGATGTAATCATAATAGTTTATAATTTAATTCAAAACGAAAATGATTCTTGTGTATATAAGGAGGTTAGTGGGAGCGCACTGACAGTGGCAGTCCTATAAAATAATGATAATATGTCATTTCTTAGAAATGAGATTCCCATAATAAAATCGGTGAAAGCTTGGCTTTCGATAAAACTCTCCGAGAAACAGTACATTGAAAAATGTACGCGACCTGATGTCTCATACGCTTTGAGCATATAGAGTCACAATCAGGCCAATCCAAGTGATAGTCACTGGATTGAAGTTAAGAACATCTTTAGTATCTTGGAAAACTAAGGATGCTGTCTTAATCTGTGGAGAAGGAGAACTTGAAGTGACTGGGATCACTACTGCAAGTTTCCTAAACCGATTATGCGACTATAAGTCGCAGACGGTACTATACAAAGTTTGAATAACGGAATTGTGAGCTAGAAATCTTCCAAGCAAGATACTGTTACCGAATAAACAACAAATACGGGTTATTGCTGCAGCTGAGGCAGCAATAGAAGCCATTTGGGTCGATAACAAATCTAATTAGATTAGATATAATTCTGTTAGCAGCTGAGCTAGGCTGCATCACAGGCTAAAGAATTAATGGTCTCATCAACGATCCAGATATATACTTCGATATTCATCTGATTCATTTGGATTATACATCATGGCGATGTGATGATCGAATAAATCGCATCAGATGATAATCATGCAAATCTGCTGACGAAAGCTTTTCTCAGCAATTTGAGCCAACCGTACATAGTTCGGGTGTAAGACACTCGAGTGACTGGCTATAGGCCAAGTGGGAGATTGTTGGACAATTATGACCCATAGCGTCACTATTTGTACAGATCATGGTGTTGTTGTACAAATTAACTATGTGACAAAGGAGATTACACTCTTATCATTTGTGATTAGATCACCTAGATATATAAATGATAAGAGGTCCCTATGATTTATTCCTGGATTGAGAATGATATGAGACAGTATCATTCCACGAAGGATAAATCATTAAATATCCCTAGTCAGAGTATTATCGAGATTGGACATCGATAAATACGTAAAAGACTAGTATTACACTTGTGCGCGTTGTGAGGGCACAACGACATAGTTCTCATATATTTGGGTATAGGATACTCATGCAAGTGTAATAGGAAGTTGTGTTTTACCGATGGTACGGGAAACAGCTTCGCTCTGGATAGACCCCCTCGGAAATCCATTGGTAGTATGACTATGTGTCTATGGAAGTCCGAAATCAGGGTAAGTGTAGTTGGTCTTAACCTGAGACTTGCACCGCTAATACTTGCGACAATCAATATACTTTGGTTGCGGTCGTCCAGGGCTTTAACAGGTTCTGTGTACGCCTATGCTTGGTATATTGAGAATCGTAGTGTGTTGGGTGTGATGTCAAGACGGAAGTGTTACTCCAGTCATATGGAGATGATGGTCGGGTAGGATACGATACTAGTACTCTTAAGTACTGCAGTCATCGGGATAAAATGACAAGGTCAGGTTTATCCGATTATAGAGACTAGTTACCAGACATCCGCCCACTGTTTTCGGCCTTTGATGTCATCTTCCAAGCTCCAAGCTTCGTCAAACGATTCCCGGCTCATGGGTGGACTTCCTTATCACCTTCGCATGTCTCTCGGAGTGCTAGCTCTCTTGATTTTTGCCACAAAAACCAAGAACTTTGGCTTCCCTTAGCTCACGGCAGTGAGCAGAAGAAGAGAGAAGAGCAGCCCACTTTGGGCGTGTAAAGAGAGAAGAAGAAAGAGAGTGTTGTGTGGTTTGAGTCTAATTTGTGAATCTAATACAAAAATGTGAATTTCAAATTCATTTACCATGAATTTGGCTTTCAAAAAGTCAAGCCTTAATGGCTCCAACCACACACATCACTCCATCAATCCATCAATCAATGAATAGTGACTGGTGTCAATCACACAAAATGAAAGACATATATCACTTGATTGACGAATGATGTGACGCTAGAAGCGACTAGCAATTTGATGCTTGATTTGACTGACGTACCGCACTCGAATTCGAAATGCGAATGCGCTCACAAATAATCTCGGGCTCGGGTTCGCTAATTCCAAATTAACGAATTTTCCGTTGCGACACAATTAAATGATTATGCTTAGCGAAGTCATTATTCACGTCGCTAACGAATTAATTCTAAATTAATTCGTTCGCCCGAATTAAAATCTAATTTTAATTCCGCGCCGAAATCTAATTTCGTTTAATATATCAAATATATTAATTTACCGATTAATTCCAAATTAATCGTTCTCTCTCTTTAAATGATATTTATCCCAGATAAAATATGTCCTCAATTAATCCTAGATTAATTTTCTCTTTCTTCTAATTAATCCCAGATTAATTAAAGTGCGAGTCATACGTCATCGGTGAATCTTCGGGAAGCGACCCATGAGATCCCCAGATATGTTGGCAGTAAATACGGTCGTCGGACTATCCGAACATGTAAGTACCAAGTACTACGTTTTACCGATTTACAAGACAAGGTTGGCTTATAGCAAAGCGCCATGCCTACCCAATTCTCCAGAAATATCCTTACAGGAATAAAGGATCTATATCATGCGTAGTATACGTAGTATTATGTATGTCGATCCAGTATCGGATGATCACGTGCTAGGCCTGGGGATGGAATTGTGTCTGCCCCGTACGAAGCACATGTCGGATGTCTGATAACTAGTCTCTATAATCGGATAAACCTGACCTTGTCATTTTATCCCGATGACTGCAGTACTTAAGAGTACTAGGCTCATATCCTACGCGACCATCATCTCCATATGACTGGAGTGACACTTCCGTCTTGACATCACACCCAACACACTACGATTCTCAATATACCCAGCATTGACATACACAGAACCTGTTAAAGCCCTAGACGACCGCAACCAAAGTATATTGATTGTCGCAAGTATTAGCGGTGCAAGTCTCATGTTAAGACCAAATACACCTACCCTGATTTCAGACTTCCATAGACACATAATCATTCTACCAATGGAATTCCGAGGGGGTCTATCCAGAGCGAAGCTGTTTCTCGTACCATCGGTAAAACACAACCTCCTATTACACTTGCATGAGTATCCTATACCCAAATATATGAGAACTATGCTGTTGTGCCCTCACAACGCGCACAAGTGTAATACTAGTCTTTTACGTATTTATCGATGTCCAATCTCGATAATACTCTGAATAGGGATATTTAATGATTTATCCTTCTTGGACTGATACTATCTCATATCATTCTCAATCCAGGAACAAATCATAGGGACCTCTTATCATTTATATATCTAGGTGATCTAATCACAAATGATAAGAGTGAAATCTCCTTTCTCACATAGTTAATTTGTACAACAACACCATGATCTGTACAAATAGTGACGCTATGGGTCATAATTGTCCAACAAGGGTATCGTCAACGACATGGTGTCGATTATGACGAAACCTTCTCACCCGTTGCCATGATTAAATCCATTCGGATAATACTTGCTATTGCTGCATCTTTCGATTATGAAATATGGCAGATGGACGTCAAAACCACTTTCCTTAATGGAAACCTTTTGGAGGATGTTTATATGCAACAACCTGATGGTTTTGTCATACCAAAATCTGCAAACAAGGTTTGCAAGTTAAACCGACCCATTTATGGATTAAAGTAAGCATCGCGTTCTTGGAACCAACGTTTTGATGAGATCATAAAAGAATATGGTGTCATTCAAACGAAGATGATTCTTGTGTATATAAGAAGATTCGTGGGAGTGCACTGACATTCATTGTCCTATACGTTGATGATGTATTGCTTCTTGGCAATGACATTCCTATGCTACAATCGGTGAAAGCTTGGCTTTCATTAAAATTCTCCATGAAAGACTTGGGAGAAGCAGCTTTTATTCTAGGAATAAGGATCTACCGAGATAGATCTAGAATGCTGCTGGGACTCTCCCAGAGCTCGTACATTGACAAAGTGTTGAAGAGATTCAACATGGATCAGTCCAAGAGGGGGCTACTTCTGATGTCACATGGCGGCTCTCTATCGAAGGATATATGTCCTAAAACTAAAGATGAGAGAGATGTAATGATTCAGATCCCGTATGTTTCAGCAGTCGGATCGATCATGTACGCCATGATATGTACGCGACCTGATGTCTCATATGCTTTGAGCATGTGCAGTCGCTATCAGGCCGATCCAGGTGATGGTCACTGGATTACGGAAAGAACATTCTTAAGTATCTTAGACGAACTAAAGATGCTTTCTTAGTCTGTGGGGAAGGAGAACTTGAGGTGACTGGGTTCGCCGATGCAAGTTTCCAAACCGACAAAGACGATTGTAAGTCGCAATCAGGGTACATATTTTGTTTGAACAACGGAGCAGTGAGCTGGAAATCTTCCAAGCAAGAGACTATTGCTGATTCAACAATAGAAGCAGAATATATTGCTGCAGCTGAGGTAGCAAAAGAAGCAGTTTGGATCCGTAAATTCCTAATTGGATTAGGAGTAGTTCCGTTAGCAACTGAGCCCGTATCTTTGTATTGTGACAATAATGGGGCTATCGCACAGGCTATGGAACCATGGTCTCATCAACGATCCAAGTATGTACTTCGACGATTTTATCTGATTCGTGAGATAATACATCGTGGCGATGTGAAGATCGAAAAGATTGCATCAGATGATAACATTGCAGATCCGCTGACGAAGGCTATATCTCAGCAAAAGTTTGAGCGACATGTATATAGTTCAGGTGTTAGAAACTTGAGTGATTGTCTATGAGCCAAGTGGGAGATTGTTGGACAATTATGACCCATAGCATCACTATTTGTAAAGAACATTGTGTTTTTGTATAAATTAACTATGTGACAAAAAGAAATTGCTATTTTATCATTATTGTAATTGGATTACTTGGATATATATTAATGATAAAAGTCCATATTATTAAATCAGATTAATAAGATATGAGACAATATTAATCCACGAACGGTTTAATAATTAAATATCCCTAGTTGAAGTATTATCGAGACTGGACATTGATAATGCAGAATAGACTAGTATTACACTTGTGCGCGTTATGGAAGCTTAACAATATAGTTATCATATATTTAGGTATTGGATACTTATGCAAGTGCAATAAGAGGTTCTCTTAGCGGTTGGACCGGGAACAATTCGCTCTGGATAGACCAACTCGGAATCCCATTGGTAGTATGACTATGTGTCTATGGGAATCCGAATCAGGGTAGGTGTATGTGATCTTTAACCTGAGACTTACGTCGCTATTACTTGCGACAATCAGTTTGCTTTGATATTGGTTGTCTGGAGCTTTAACAGGTTCTGTGTACGCCTGTTTTGGGTTTACTGAGAATCGTAGTGTATTGGATGTGATGTCAAGATGAGAGTATCACTTCAGTCACATGGAGATGATGGTCACACATGATACGGAACTAGTACTCTTAAATGCTGCAGCTATCGAGAAAGTATGACTAGGTCATGACTTTTCGATTATAGAGATTAGTTACGCGGGATCCGATATATGTTTCGTACGGGGCAGACAGAGAGCCAGCCCTAGGCCTAACATGTGACATCCGATAGTGGATCGTATTACGCATTACATTTGTATTACTGCGTCTGATAGATATTATATTCCTCGGCGAATATTTCTGGAGAATTGGGTAGGCACGGTACTTTTCTAGAAGCCAACCGTGTCTTGTAAATCAATGAGAACGTGGTACGGGGTACGCACGTGTTCGGATAGTCCGACAACCGTATTTACTGCCAACATATCCAAGAATCTCTTGGGTCGCTTCCCAAAGATTCACCAATGATATTTGACTCAAATAGAATTAATCTGGGATTAATTATGAGAGAGTAAATTAATCTGGGATTAATTGCGGCAAGAATTAATCTGGGATTAAATTCGTATAGAAAAGAGAACGCGATTAATTTAGAATTAATCGATAAAATAAATTTAATAGTTAAATTGGATTTTTGTATTTAATTTATTTATTTGGGGCTAAAATAATATATCAGATATATTAATTGAAATTGGATTTCAATACGAAATTAATATTGGATTTTAATTCGGCCGAACGAGTTAATTTGGAATTAATTCGAAAGCGACTATCATAATAATTTTACGAGACATACTTATTTAATTAAATTGGATTTAATTATGCCGCGACGACAAATTCGTTTAATTCAGAATTAAACGAACTCGGGCCCAAGTCAAGTTGTGTGTTGTGTAAGCCAACTTAAATTTTGAATTTAAAAATGGTGGGACCCATGACTTACATCAATTGTCACAAATTGATGGAAGTAGCTAGCAATTTTAAATGTTGCATTTAACACACACAACAACCAACTTGAAGAATTATTTACTCATCTCTCTTCTCCCTCTCACTTGGCCGAATTCTCTTCTCTCTTGGAAGAAAGTTTTGCTTCAAAAATTTCTCAAAGCTAGCACTTGGAGGAGTCATTTGAGGTGTTAGGGAAACTCACCCAAGGCACAAACAACCTATCAAAAGCTTGGAGCTTCATTCATCCAAAAGAAATTTTGAATTTCTCCAAATCAATGTAAGTGTTTTCCTCCGCTTTTACTTGATTATTTCACACACAAATCATGTTTAGGATCTTGGAAGCATGTCTTAGAGACTAACATATACGAGCTTCCAAAGCTCATGGTACATCAGGTTAAACCATTGGAGCTCCAATTCCAATATACGACATGTGCTAGTCTTTTAGGTTATAGGAATTTGACCGTATTCCAAAACCAATGATTATGAATATTTACTTTAAGAATAATTTAGAATAGTAATACTATATTAATATCGGACCACCTAGTGTCCCGTATTACTATAATACTATTCTAAGGTCGATGTCATTCTTAGCATATTTATACATCAATCTAATATGAAAAATGACAATGCCATTGATAAGGTATGAAATGAAAATATAGTTATTTTATTAATAAATAATAAACTGTACAATATATTATTCGGATTGGCGCTCCAAGGACCAACTCCAACAATCTATGGCTGTTCTTTTTGGATCACATGGGGTTTTTTTTCTCCCTCCCAGTATTAAACCTTACAAATTTCCTGAACCCTTTATGTGTGTCCTTATAAGAGACTCAACATTGGACTATGTCTTAAAATACAGTGTCGACAACATGTGAGTATTATACTGTGAAGCATGAAACTTAAATTGTAAATCTCGAAAACCATGAACTCTAAATCATGTAACATGGGCTGTGAACGTGAAAGATAAGTGGTAAATCATGAAGCATGAAAACATAACCATGAACTGACACGTAAATTGTAAAGCATAAAATTATATCGTGGACTGTATACATGAACGGTAAATATGTAAAGCATGAACTGAAAATATATCACGTGAAAACGTAAGTTGTAAACTTGACACATGAAAAACATATTGATGAGCGGAAAATATATCAATATTTACCGCCCCTTTTACCTAATATTTTGTTTAGTTTCTTGGGTTTGATGAATGTTTTGATGTGTTTTATAGATAAATAAAGTATTGGTACTTAATGGAATCAACTCGGGGCTAAAATGATGAAATCCGGAGCAAAAAAATGGCAAAAAAGAAAATTTACTATACGCATCACGAATTTCATTTGATATCTGATTGAGCCGATTCAAGTTGCAGATTAAAGAAGACATATAGATCTACAACTTTAAAGATTTAAATATTTTCGAATTCTGAAGTTTGCAAGACCGAAATTGATGAATAATCCAGTATATTTTGTGTAATTACTATAGTCATTTTCAAAATATAAAATAAAATAAAAATTATCAAACTTCCACCAAACATGCTTCCATGTTTGGTGCCATGTTTGGTGCCATGTTTGATGCCATGTTTGGTGCCATGTTTGGTGCCATGTTTGGTGCCATGTTTGGTGCCATGTTTGATGCCATGTTTGGTGCCATGTTTGATGCCATGTTTGGTGGAGCAATTGGTGGAAACCTTTAGATTTTCCTATAAATACCAAGCTTAACTTTGTAATTTTCCATGCTTTCTTTGGAGGAATTTCTCCATGTAAACCTAAAGGAAAGTGTCTTGTGTATTAGTTTAAGTTTTCTTTTATTTTCTTTTTATTTAATTAATAAAATTTTGTGTATTTTCATTTACAGCATGAACAGGTAATCTTATTCTGCTGGGGTGAAAAGGTAAGACTTTTAAAAAAAATTAGATTAATCTCCCTTATTTAATTAAAATTTGGATTAATTAGTTTCCGCCTATATGACCGGTTTAGGTGACAACCTTATTTACCGCCTATATGGTCGGTTTATATGATTTTGTTACCACATATATGGTCGGTTGGACTTTGGAAAAATGATATCACATCCTATATGGTCTGTTTAAATATAATTAATCGGTAAATAATGACAATAAGAGAGATTTCTAATTTTGAAATATTAAAAGTGGATCCTCTAACCCCCATCAATTTCTTTTATTGTACATTTACATTTTTAATTTCCAGTATTTAATTTCCAGCATTTACTTTATGTCTTTTATTTTATTTAAGCTTTTATTAGCCTTAGATATGTGTCGTAACTAAGTCTGTTATCTGGGGTTGTGATGAATTCTAATATCATCGGGTTATAATGGGGTATTTTATAGTTTGGGTAATATAAAGGTTTACTTATTAAGTCTTAATCTTAATGCGTCTTGTTAACTGGCCACTAATAAGATTGATCTAGTAAACTTAAAATAAACTTGACAAATGAATTTTAGGTTTCAGCCTTAAACTTAATAGCCCACGATCTTGCTTGAGGATAGATAACCCTTTAATAGATTTCCTTACAGGATAGACATATACCTGTCGGGCGGGGGTAGCCACAATTGGAACTTAATCTTAATGAATCCAGGTAATTTGATTGACATAGACATATGGTTTAATTAGGTTACACTGGGTATGTGTAGTTGACCATCAACAGAGGCTTTTGCATAATTTCGTATTCCAGGTTAGTAAACCAATATATTACACAAACATAAAATAACCACTTCATCTTTTAAAAGATATTGGAAGAATTCACAACCCTGGATAGTTTCTTAATATTGAATTTTCTTTAATCTATTTTTGTGCAATTTTATTTACTTGTTCTAAGTTTAAAGTCACCACCCAATCAAACAATCAATCCATTAGATACTTGTAATAATTTGGCTTCATAAACTAATAGCTTTGGTTTTAAGTCCTCGTGGGATCGATACTTTTTATACTACTTGAACGATACGTGCGCTTGCGTTATACTCGTGTGATTACGCTCCGGTCAAGTTTTTTGCGCCATTGCCGGGGACTTATTTATCTTTTCACTTTTAGTTTTGAGGTTAGATATGTTACTTGTATCTATTTTCTTTTCACTTGTTATTTATGTTTTCTTGTGTTTCAGGTTCTCAGACACTACATGAGACGAACTAGAAGCTTTGAACTCCGACCGCTTGACCCAGAGATTGAAAGAACCATCAGACAGTTGAGAAGAGAAAGGCGAGAAGGCCAAGAAGCAATCGTTAACATGGAACCTGAACCTTTAGAGGTTGCACCACCAATTCCCATTCGAGACAGAACCATTCCTGTGGTTGATGGCCTCATTTCCTGTATTGTACTTCCTCCCTTACCAATAAATACATGTGACATCAAAACTTGCATTCAGATGATGCAACAGTCAGTTCAGTTTGGAGGAAATGCAACTGAAGATCCTAATGCCCACATCAGCAACTTCCTGGAAGTTTGCGACACTTTCAATTACAACGGAGCATCAGAAGAAGCAATGAGACTGCGAGTTTTCCCATATTCCTTGAAGGACAGAGCTAAAGCTTGGCTACATTCACTGCCAGGAGGTTCTATCACAGCTTGGAACACTCTAGCCACCAAATTCCTTGCAAAGTACTTTCCACCAACTAGAACAGCAAAATTAAGGAATGACATCACATCCTTTGTGCAATAAGATTCAGAATCCCTTAACGAAGCTTAGGAAAGGTATAAAGATTTTCTCCGGAAATGTCTTCACCATGAGATTCCAAAATGGCTTCAAGTCCAAACTTTCTATAATGGACTTTCTGGATTGATGAGAACCATAATTGATGCTGCTGCTGTAGGAGCTTTGATGGCAAAAGGAGAATATCAAGCCTGGGACCTAATCGAAGAAATGGCCAACAACAATTCCTTGTGGCCAACAAAAAGGAGCATGATCCAAAGAATTGCTGGAATTTATAAAGTTGGAGCCAATACAGCAGTCAACGCCAAGCTAGATCAGATATGTAAATTCATGGAGACTCTCGACATACAAAACAATATTGGATCCATAAGTTCACCATGTGGAGGAGGACCAGAGCCAAACCAAATTGAAGAGACGGTGAACTATGTCAACAATTTCAACAGACAAGAGAACAATCCATATTCCAACACCTACAACCTAGGGTGGAGGAATCATCCCAATTTCTCATGGAGCAACAATTCAGGGCCAAAGAACTATCCACCACTCGGATTCCAACAGCAACAGAATAAAGGCCAGGAGCAGGCAAATGAACCAGGAATAGCAGAAGTGCTGGCTAAGTTAAAAAAATATGATGATATCTTTCAAAGCCAATCAGCTTCCATCAAAGCACTGGAAAATCAGATTGGACAACTAGCCAATGCTCAGAGTTACAGACCGCTAGGAAATCTTCCTAGCAACACAGAGCCAAATCCAATGAACCGAGGGAAGGAGCAATGTCAAGCCATAACCTTGAAAAACGGTACTGAAATCAACAAAGATGTTGGAATCAAGGCAACCATTGAAGAAGTTCCAAAAGATGTAGTTCCACAGATGGAGGAAAATGAAGCAGATGAAAAAGTAGCAAAGGAAAAAGAAGCAAAGGAAAAGGAAAAATATCAAATCACTCCACCTCCACATTTTCCTCATCGTCTTCAGAAAAACAAATTGGACAAGCAGTTTTCTCGATTCTTGGAGGTGTTCAAAAAGATGCACATCAACATTCCTTTTGCAGAAGCTTTGGAACAAATGCCTTGCTATGTTAAATTCATGAAAGACATTCTTTCACGAAAATGGAGATTGGGAGATTATGAGACAGTAGCATTATCGGAAGAATGCATCGCCATCATTCAGAGAAAGCTTCCCCCGAAGTTGAAAGATCTTGGAAGTTTTACTATCCCATGCACCATCGAAGAACATTATATCGGTATGGCTTTATGTGACTTAGGTGCAAGTGTTAATTTAATGCCTTTTTCTATTTATAGGAAACTGCAAATTGGAGAAGCAATGCCCACCTCAGTCTCTCTGCAACTTGCTAATCGAACGCTCATATTTTCGAGAGGAGTCATTGAAGATGTGCTTGTCAAAGTTGACAAACTCATTCTCCCAGTAGATTTCATCATCCTTGACATGGAAGAAGACAAAGATGTACCTATCATTATTGGGAGACCATTCTTGGCTACAGGTTGAACTGTTATTGATGTACAAAAATGAGAATTAACCATGAAAGATCAAGACCAAGAAGTTACCTTCAATGTTTTCAAAGCCATGAAATTTCTGAGTGATGAAAATGAGGAAGAATGTTTTAGAATTGATGTTGTTGATAGTATCATCCAAGATACTGATACAATTTCCACGGACAAACTTGAAGCTTGCATCACCAACATGATTGACATCGAGCCAGATGCTAAAATTCTGGAATGTATCAACTATCTTGACAATCCATTCCGTTTCAAATCAACACCACCAGTTGAAAGTCTGGAACTCCCAAAGAAAGATTGAATCAAGCCATCAATTGAAGAACTACCACAGCAGGAGCTGAAGTTACTTCCGAGCCATCTTAGTTATGCATTTCTTGGAAACTCTTCTGAATTACCTGTGATTATTTCTTCTTCGCTAACATTGGAGCATGAAGAAAAGTTGCTGAGAGTGTTACGAGAACACAAGAGAGCCATTGGCTGGAATATAGCATACATTCAAGGCATTAGTCCATCATTTTGTATGCATGAGATTCTGATGAATGATGAGTACAAACCCACAGTGGAGCATCAATGGAGACTTAATCCAATCATGAAGGAAGTCGTGAAGAAAGAAATTATCAAATGGTTGGATGCTGGCATCATTTACGCCATCTCATACAGCAGTTGGGTGAGTCATATGCAGTGTGTACCGAAGAAAGGAGGAATTACTGTAGTCACTAATGAAAAGAATGAGCTGATTCCAATAAGTACAGATACTGGATGAAGAGTATGCATGGACTACCGGAAGCTGAACAAAGCAACGAGGAAAGACCATTTTCCGCTACCATTCATTGATCAGATGCTAGACAGACTGGCAGGACATGAGTTCTATTGCTTTCTGGATGGATATTCAGGATACAATCAGATTGCCATCGTCCCAGAAGATCAGGAGAAAACCACATTTACATGTCCGTATGGTACTTTTGCTTTCCGCAGGATGCCATTTGGACTATGTAATGCCACTGCCACATTTCAACGTTGCATGATGGCCATCTTCTCAGATATGCTGGAACAGAGTATGGAGGTTTTCATAGATGATTTCTCTGTGTTCGTAGACTCTTTCGACCACTGCTTGCAAAATCTGGAACATGTGTTACAAAGATGCGAAGATACCAATCTGGTACTCAACTGGGAGAAATGCCACTTCATGGTGCATGAAGGCATTGTTCTTGGACATCAGATCTCATAAAAGGGGATCGAGGCAGACAAAGCAAAGATCTAGACAATTGAAAAACTACCTCCACCAACATCTGTCAAAGGGATTCAGAGTTTTCTTGGACATGTAGGCTTTTACAGGAGATTTATCAAAGACTTTTCCAAGATTGCTAAACCTCTGTGCAATCTTCTGGAGAAGGATGTGCCTTTCAACTTCACTAAAGAATGCCAGGAATCTTTTGAGATCCTAAAACATAAGCCGGTTTCTGCTCCTATCATTGTAGCACTAGACTGGACCCTTCCATTTGAGGTAATGTGCGATGCTAGTGATTTTGCTGTAGGTGCGGTTTTGGGACAACGCAAAGCAAAAGTTTTCCACACCATTTATTACTCCAGCAAAACTCTGAATGAAGCTCAACTCAACTACACAACCACTGAAAAGGAGTTGCTTGCAGTTGTGTTTGCTTTTGACAAATTCCGCTCTTATCTGTTGGGTCCCAAAGTGGTGGTCTACATAGATCATTCAACAATCAAATATATGATCGTGAAGAAAGATGCCAAACCCAGACTGATCCGTTGGATACTTCTTCTCCAAGAATTCGATGTGGAGATTCAAGACAGAAAAAAGACAGAAAATCAAGTAGCAGATCATTTATCGAGGCTCGAGAATGGAGAAACAGCTGGCAAAGAATTGACAATCAAAGAAACTTTTCCAGATGAACAGCTGTTTGCCATGAAACAGCAGGAAATCCCTTGGTATGATGACTATGTCAACTACATAGTGTCAGGAAAATGGCCGTTGGAATGGACAACTCAGTAACGGAAGAAGTTCTTCAAAGAAGTCAAACACTATGTTTGGGATGAGCCGTATCTGTTCAAACGATGTGCTGATCAATTACTGAGGTGTTGTGTTCCACAGGAGGAGGTCAACAGTGTTCTGCAACATTGTCATTCATCATCATATGGCGGACACTTTAGCGGGAATAAAACTGCAGCCAAAGTCCTTCAATCAGGTTTGTTCTAGCCCACTCTTTTTAAAGATGCTTATCTTTTTGCTCTTCAATGTGACAGGTGCCAAAGAACGGGGAATATTTCAAGGAGAAATGAAGGACCTTTGCAAAACATTCTGGAAGTGGAGATGTTCGATGTGTGGGGTATTGATTTTATGGGACCCTTTGTTCCATCATTCGGAAACCTGTACATACTGGTTGTAGTAGACTACGTCTCCAAATGGGTTGAAGCAATTGCACTGCCATCAAATGATTCAAAAGTGGTGATCAAGTTCCTTAAATAGAATATTTTCACTCGCTTCGGAACACCTCGTGCAATTATTAGCGATGGTGGTACACACTTTTACAACAGATATTTCGATGCACTCCTATCCAAATATGGAGTTACTCATAAGGTTGCCACTGCCTACCATCCGCAGTCAAATGGACAGGTTGAATTTTCAAACAGGGAAATTAAAAGAATCTTGGAAAGAACTGTTCGATCAACAAGGAGGGTCTGGTCTACAAAACTGGATGATGCATTATGGGCCTACCAGACAACTTACAAGACACCCATTGGTATGTCCCCATATCGAATGGTGTTTGGGAAAGCGTGACATCTGCCAGTTGAGCTTGAACACAAGTCGTACTGGGCACTGAAGAAGTTGAATCTTGATCCACAAGCTGCAGGAGAGAAAAGACTTCACCAACTCAATAAATTGGAGGAATTTCGCCTACAGGCTTATGAGAATGCCAGATTATACAAGGAAAAGACCAAGAAATGGCATGACCAAAAAATAATGCACAGACAGTTGGAACCAAGGCAACATGTGTTGTTGTACAACTCGAGGTTGAAAATTTTCCCTGGAAAGTTGAAATCAAGGTGGTCAGGTCCATTTGTGATCACTCAGGTTTTACCATATGGAGCTGTTGAGTTAATGGATCCCAAAACCAATGAAACATTCAAGGTTAACAGTCAACGTGTCAAGCACTATTGGGGAGAAACATTTGAGCGACAAAAAGAAAGTGTCACACTTTCAGATCCAGTATAACGTTCGGGCAGTCACGTCTAGCTGACGACGTTAAACTTAGCGCTAGCTGGGAGGCAACCCACGTAATTTGTGTATATATTGTGATTTTGTGTGATTTCATTTTGTGTGTTTAGTTTTCGCAAGTTAAGTCATTTCAGGATGGAAGAAGCTGTCGTAAATCTTCACAAGCAATTTCCTTCTCTCCCTAAAAAATCACTGATGAAAGTTTACAAAGCTCGCTTGGAACAGATGAGACTACTGATGATCAACGGTATTCCTACTGAGATTCGTTGGATTATTGAAGTACATGTTCGATTGGCATGTGATTTTTCTGACTCTTTTATTACACATCTGCCTGGTTTATAAAGAAGCACATATGTTAAAAAGAGAAGAGCCAAAAGAATGTGTGTTTGTTATAAATATGCTTGTATGTTTTGTGATACTCGTTGTCGTTCTTTAGGAATGGTGTCTGATAACCGTGAAGATAAGATTAATTTCATTAAGGATGGCTTGAGTAAGGAGTCTTAGGATGACATCTCTAAAACTCTTGAGATGCATCCCAGTGGATATGTGTATCACGAAATTTGCGTGTTATATGAACAATTCCCAAAAGAAAGACAACAGTTAAGTCTCGGGAATCTGACTCAAAAAGACCATGTTTGCCAATTTATAAGAAAATCGGATGGGAAGCTTGTCCCTGACGCGTAGACGTCAATCAAGCCGTAAATTATTGTAAATATTATATCTCTTTGTCTTTTCCTAATAATTATGATTTGTTTTGTTATTTTCTCCGACAAGATCCAGATCTTTTTGACTATCACGATTTATTTTACTGTTTAACTAATAATTTTCATTTGGCAGGTACTAGTGCTATTATTTTTACTCACCATTTTCAGGTATTATAAATTCAACTCATCATTGCACTTTTGAAGACATCCAGAGTAAAACATGGAAGCCACATCAAGAAGACGAGTTGAAAACATCTGTGTGTTTTGCAGTACTAGTGTTAGTGCTAAACCACAATACGTAGCAGCAACACATGAATTGGGTCGAGTCTTAGCTGCAAGGAATATGCACTTAGTATATGGCGGTGGCAAGCTTGGACTAATGGGGATCGTTTCAAAAGCTGTACAGAAAGGAGGCAGTCAAGTCTTGGGAATCATCCCAAAACCTTTGGCGGAGGCGAATCTTATTGGACCATCAAACGAAGAGGAACTAATCGTGCCAGGTATGTCTGAATGACTGACAGAAATGGTTAACCGTGCTGATGCTTTTATTGTTTTGCCAGGTGGCTTGGGCACAATGGAGGAAATCTTTACAGTGTTATCTTGGGCAAACCTGAACATACACCAGAAACCGCTTAGACTGTACAACATTGATGGATTTTATGATTTTCTTTGTGTGTTTCTTGATGATGCCCGGAGAAATGGGTTCATGTCAAAACCTGTAAAAGAACTCCTCTTCACTGCCAGAACTGCCCCAGATTTAATTGACCAAATCTTAGCCTTTGAACCACAAATTGACCCTATCATTTCAAAGATAAATTGGTCCGAGAACGATCGTGGTAAGAGAGTCGGATTAATCTGGATCTTAACCGTAACTTTTCATTTAGATGTAGAATTTCAGCTAACCATGTACTATCTTCTAAACTCTTCTTCTACTGTTTAAGACATTGGGGACAATGTCTCATTTAGGTTTGGGAGAGAGAATTAGTTGACTAGTATTTTGTTTTTATTTTGTATGATGTTTTTATTTTTATTCCAATTTTTTTTTTTCGAAAAATACAAAAAAAATGAAAAATTTTACAAAAAAAATATATTTAGTGTTTTAGTGTTTTTAATTTGATTAATCAGGTGAAATTGGTGTGAGATAGTTGTGTAAGGAATTTCTACTCCTGAGACGTATCTCAACCTATTTCGGAACAAGTTAATTTTTGTTTATTTCCTTTTGAATTATTTAATTTGTGAATTCTCCATAAAATTGACTAAAATGGATCTTCATATGTTCAGTTGACAGGTATTATCAACATGCATGGAAACATACAGACATGAGAAGTAATTGACGAGTTTGTAATATTAAGTGCTCTAGTTTAATTGGAGGAAACATCTAAAAAAAACAATGGGATTAAAAAAAAGAAAAAAAAAGTGAAAAAAAAACGTATGAGATCCGAGTTATTAAGTATGTAAGGCTGTCTTAACACCTAGTGCCCTAAAGCCAACTGGTTTGGGAGTCACTGACCCAAAGCTCGCTACATAGATGAAAGATATTTTATATAAATTAAAAAAAATATCAAAAAAATTATTCCATTGTTTAAAAAAGGTGTGAATTCTGATATAACTTTAGGAAAAAAAATATTACTCTCTTTTCAACTACACTTGTGACTATTGTTGGCAAAATGAGTTGATTAATATTTTGTTGGCTGTGTATATGGAGAATGGTAAAAAATAATCGGAGAATTTATTTATTCGGTAATTTAGAAAGAAACAAAACAATTATTGACTTGGATAAGAAGTTTCACCTGTTTAGTCACTAACTTTTTTATTCTCTTTCTCTTGTCTTTTTGCTTTTGTGTGCATTAGTTTCACTATCTTTTTACTTTTATCAAACGTTTGTGGGTATCGTCGCTGTAAACCCTCACGAGACAACAACTCGTCCACTAGGGACACCTAGAGGTTTAAAGGCTTGTTGCATACGCTAAATGCAACCGTGATCCCTACAAAAGTGGCTCAGTTTAATTTTAATTATTTTTTGCATTTTATTTTGCTGTTTTGCTCGAGGACTAGCAAAATATTATGTTTGGGGGTGTGATGAGCGGAAAATATATCAATATTTACCGCCCCTTTTACCTAATATTTTGTTTAGTTTCTCGGGTTTGATGAATGTTTTGATGTGTTTTGTAGATAAATAAAGTATCGGGACTTAATGAATCAAATCGGGGCTAAAACGATGAAATCCAGAGCAAAAAAATGGCGAAGACGGAAATTTACTATACGTGTCACGAAGTGCAGTCCTAAATTCCAGTTTTGCGCAAGTTTCGGATTTTGGCCATAACTTTTTCATCCGATATCCGATTGAGCCAATTCAAGTTGAAGATTAAATAAGACACATAGATCTACAGCTTTGAAGATTTAAATATTTTCGAATTCGGAAGTTTGCAAGACCGAAATGGATGAAAACTCCAATGTATTTTGTGTAATTACTATAGTCATTTTCAAAATATAAAATAAAATAAATAAAATAAAAAAATAAAAATTGTCAAACTTCCACCAAACATGCTTCCATGTTTGGTGCCATGTTTGATGCCATATTTGGTGGAGCAATTCGTGGAGCAATTGGTGGAGAAATTGGTGGAAGCCTTTAGATTTTCCTATAAATACTAAGCTTAACTTTGTAAATTTTCCATGCTTTCTTTGGAGGAATTTCTCCATATAAACCTAAAGGAAAGTTCTTGTGTATTAGTTTAAGTTTTCTTGTATTTTCTTTTTATCTAATTAATAAAATTTTGTGTGTTTTCATTTACAGCATGGGCATGTAATCTTATTCTGCTGGGGTGAAAAGGTAAGACTTTTAATATAATAAATTAGAGTAATCTCCCTCCTATATGGCTTGTTTTACATTATTGGACTTAGTTTCTGCCTATACGGTTTATGTGCTAACCTTGTTACCGCCTATATGGTCGTTTATATGATTTTGTTACCGCCTATATGGTCGGTTGGACTTTGGACAAATGATATCACCGCCTATATGGTCGGTTTAAATATAATTAATCGGTAAATATTGACAATAAGAGAGATTTCTAATTTTGAAATATTAAAAGTGGATCCTCTAACCCCATCAATTTCTTTTATTGTACTTTTACATTTTTAATTTCTGCATTTAATTTATGTCTTTTATTTTATTTAAGCTTTTATTAGCCTTAGATATGTGTCGTAACTAAGTCCGTTATCTGGGGTTGTGATGAATTCCAATATCATCGGGTTATAATGGGGTCTTTTATAGTTTGGGTAATATAAAAGTTTACTTATTAAGTCTTAAGCTTAATGCGTCTTATTAACTGGTCACTAATAAGATTGATCTAGTAAACTTAAAATAAACTTGACAAAGGAATTTTTGGTTTCAGCCTTAGACTTAATAGCCCACGATCTTGCTTGAGGATAGATAACTCTTTAATAGATTTCCTTACATGATAGACATATACCTGTCGGGCGGGGGTACCCACAATTGGAACTTAATCTTAATGAATCCAGGTAATTTGATTGACATAGACATATGGTTTAATTGGGTTACACTGGGTATGTGCAGTTGACCATCAACAGAGGCTTTTGCATAGTTTCGTATTCCAGGTTAGTAAACCAATATATTACACAAACATAAAATAACCACTTCATCTTTTAAAAGATATTGGAAGGATTCACAACCCTGGATAGTTTCTTAATATTGAATTTTCTTTAATCTATTTTTGCGCAATTTTATTTACTTGTTCTAAGTTTAAAGTCACCAACCAATCAAACAATCAATCCATTAGATACTTGTAATAATTTGGCTTCATAAACTAATAGCTTAGGTTTTAAGTCCTCGTGGGATCGATACTTTTTATACTACTTGAACGATACGTGCGCTTGCGTTATACGCGTGTGATTACGCACCGGTCAAATATCTAAAAACATGAAAACATGACACGTGAGAAAATATAAATTGTAATCATGTAATCATGACAAATAACTGTATAGCGTAAACTTAGAAATATGAATGAAAATTATAACATAATAACGTGACTGCAACCGTAAACATGAAATAGAAACATATGTCATAACCTAAAAACTATGACATGAACGGAAAACGTTAACGTGAACTGAAAATTGTTATGTAAACATGTAATATGTGAACACAAACTAAAAAAAATATGTCCATGATTTGTGAGAATATGAACTATAATAATGTAAACATGGGCTACAAAACTGAAAATGTGAGCCATGATCATGAAATGCGACTTGAAGATCATGAAATATAATTTGTGTAACATGAAATGTGGATTGATATTTATAATGTATAAACTGTAAGTAAGGAATGCCACCACCATAATAGCTTGTAAACATAACAAGGAAAATATCATTCACTCATAAATCGATGTCATAATGCTCACGTACTCAAATTGAAGTGAAGGAATTCTCCTGCGTGGATTTTGTGAAACATAAGTTTAACTAAAGTTAGTATACTTGAACATTATGATTCTAAATATGCACATGAATGATGCGTGTAGTCATACTGACAGAGAAACCTAAGACGTTTCCTGACATCTTGAGACAAAACTTAATACCAATCAAAATGGGTCCTGAAACTGGTGATGCGTCATGACGCAGGGCCATTCGCATCGTAACGCTAGCTGAACATCCCGCGTCACGATACAAATTCTGCGTCGCAAAACTTACAAGGTAAAATTTGGGACAAAAAATCTCGTTTGATATCGCTGCGTCGTGACACGAGCATAATTCCAAGTCTTATCATGAGTTAATCAAACTGCATCTACAAGAGTAAAATTCATGCACCCATACAAATCATTGTTAGGGATATGCCCTATACCCAACTTGTGGATGGGCTATATGTACATGTATTTGTAATATTTTCATTAATTAATAAAATGACAATCTTTATTATACATGTCTTACATAACTTATATGAATCATCAACACTGTAATAAAGCCCTTGGAGTAATAAGACGATGGCTTCCACGCCTTATGAGAATCATTACTCTTAAATGTTCATAGTCATAGTTTTGTGAATAATCAGGGCGTTCACAAAGCAGAGAGACTAGCATGATGATATGATCCGCCCTTAAGCAGGGTAGCCGATCTCATAGGCTACTAGCGGAGATCCGTCCGCTTGGTGTATCACATGGATGCATGAGTTGCTTGTGTCCATCGAACTGACCGCCAAAAGTTTTCATATGAAGTGTTTATCCCATGTGTCTGTGAGAACTTTCATGTATCGATTATTTGACTAGTCCTTAGACTTGAGGTCTTTAAAATTTTATGTGTGGATCAAATAACTTTGACATTCTCCTTCCTCGGTTCAAAAGATCCGGTCATAAGGGTATGATTGGGTCATTTGTTGAAACACATGAAGTTTTTAAAGATACAACAGAGAATCGCCACTCTCTCGGATAATATTTTCTTATAAGAGTAGTATTCCAGTTCGCGGGTTGATATGTGTGATCAGTGCTTGAGACTGTGGCCACAACAGAAGAATCATGTGAGATTCTTGGGTTAACACGATTCATGACACTATCAACATCATACCTTTGACCATATGGGTAGATATTTTCCGTACCCTAGAGCAATATGTGGGGATACAGTGAGGCGAGATACCGTATCATATGTAAATCGCATACAGAATGGGTATATATATCTTTCCTTCTCATTTGGGGGCCTTGGCATGTTGCTAGATGTCAACCTTGATCATTGAAATCGAACGACCATCTGATCGGAGGATAATTTATGTTCGATTAAATTATCACGATTCATTTCATGTCCAACTTGAGGGGAACCCAAAAGGTCACACACAACAAAGTCGAAATCAATGGTTAACAGTGCACAGTACATATTTAACAACATATATGATTGCTGTAGGAATTGTTCATAAATGATTCAATGTGTTAATTATTGAACAGATCATTTATGAGGTTCTATAGTGGCTTAGGGATTGGTGAATGACGATAGGGGCACTTTGGGAATTGGAATAAATAGATTTAAAAAAATTACTATTCATATGAATAGTAACGCGTGAATTGTACCTCGTGAATAGTAAAATTTTATTTATTTATTTTTGTTATTTGTTTTGAATTCCAATTCGGCCCAAACGCTTATTAGGGTTTTATAATCTTATTAAACCACTAAATTAAGATCCAATGTCTAAGATTAAATTGGCTTTTATCCCACATCGGATTCTTAATTAATTTTGTTGTCTTTGGAGCACTATATAAACCCAAAGAATTCTTCACAAATTTTTGCACCAAACCTTTCATATCTTGGGTTTATATAAGTGAGCAACTCTAAAGTTTAAGAGTAAGCCACTGATTTTGAGGATCCTTAAGTCTAATTGACTAGAGGAACCTCGAGTTAAAAGTTTTGAGGTATTTGCCTAGGCTAGCACCAAGGGCAAAATACCCGTGCACTCAAGGCGTAGTCTTGCCGTTGAGTTTTGGCTTTGGTGTGTTCATCTTTGGAGGCCACACACTTGGGTGGCTCTTTGGAACGTGGAAGAGCTTGATGAGTTCGAGAAAAGCTTGTAGATTGGAGGGAGGACTGGAGGAGTCTACGGTTCAAGTAAGTCTTTTTCTTTCTTTATTTTAATTAGAGTTCTTATGATAGTTAGCATGTTTAGGTTTATGTTCTTTACATGTTTTATGAGTTTTATGCTTAGAATATATAGTAACATGCCTAGGCTCGTAGAATAATCAAAACAAATGGGTCTTGGGTAAAGGGAAAGCGGCATCATAATTTTAATTATTTATTTTTTCGCTGCGCACTCGCGGCCGCTTCCCATCAATCATTGTTACTAGTATATCCATAACATGCTTCAACCCCTCAAAGGGGTCACAATAACACCCAATTCATGCTTCAAATTCATGGCTATAATATACCCATATCTAGGGGTTTTCTTACTTCCAATTATTCCAAGCACAAATCATGACAATAAACACCAATATATATGTAATTAACACTAAATTTGACACCATCATGCAACATGGATATGAATCATGCTTGGATTTCCACGAGCTCTAATAAAAGGCTTGTAAAATCATGTTTGAATGCATACAATTGCTATGGTAAAAGAAGAAAAACTTACTTACTTCAAATTGGCACTTGAAAAAAAAAACAACCAATTTTGAGCTTGATTTTTGAGAAGCAAATGAAGAAGAATAAGGGCATGTTTTTGACGTGAATGATGGATAATTGAAGTAGAAGATAAGAGCAAAATAAATCTAAGCCACACATCACCTTGATTTCCTTTATTAAAATAATATTAAATGAAAAAAATCACATGACAAATTTTTTGTATGAATCTCGTCACTATGTAATGGGCTGAATTTAAGGTCCTTGACTTAGTTACTCACGAAAGTAGGAAAAATACTTAACATGAAAGTTGTAGTCTCATGTATGAGCTTTCCAATGATACTGAAATCACTGAAAATAATATTTGTAGTCAAGATATGGTCAAAATATTGAGTGTTGTTTATGAAAACGGATAAATTAAAAAAGTTATTGAAATTTCGGAAATATTATACCGACCCCCCAAGAAGGGTTACAAAGATTTCAAATCCATTAATACTTGATTATATGCAAAATAACATATTGTGCATTAATAAAATGACTATAATAGGCATGTCATGATAACCTGAGTGTTACATAGATCATCATTCTGAATTCTAATATTTTGTTCAAAAAATTTTAAATTGCAAATTTCGATCGAGATTCGAGATCTCAAAATATTTGATTTGTGATTATTAAACCTTTCACCCATCTCGACCCAGGACCATGTCCATTTTTTAGTTCATCGTTAGCTTTCTTTCTCTCTTTCCAAATTTGATACATCAAAATTAAGTATTGTTTGCATAATTTTATGGTTGAAGAAACGTGTAAGGTTCAAACCTCCTGAGTTAAAGTTCCAGCAATGGGTGTTTGATTAAGTGAATAAGCCTACAAGGGGCACAAACACACAAGTTACAGTCCTAAAGACTACGAAATAAAAAATAAGATGCTCGTTTGAGTCTTCATTTGATCGAGGTTTTTTCTCTTCACATGAGTGAGCCTTTTATAGTGGAATTTGTAAACTGCTCGGATGATTTTAGTCCGTAACTCCCCTGCAACTGCCGAGTCATGCCTTCAACCGTTGAGTTGTGCGTCATCACTACCTGATCGTGGAAGTAACTGTCTAACTGTTGTAATCGTGGGATTAACTGCAGCATGTGTTCAGTCGTCCTTATTCCTTTATCGTCCTAATTGTTGTGTCGTCTGTTGATTGATCGTTCTTCCCTTCGTCGCCCTGCTTGCCTTTGTCCTTTACTTTTTCGCTCTAAGGCCATTTCGCTCTAGGGTGATTTTCCTCCGTCAACAAGTATATAATTGGTATGACTTTAGGTAAAAGTGTTTTCTTAATCACAAAAATTCTTTTCAAAATTTTTGGTGGTATTTGATTGTATTTATAGTAGAGTTTTTTAGAATTAAAAAAAAAAATTATTTTGTGTCTACTAGCAAATTGTAAAATTTTGAGCTTTAGGGAGTACATGTTGGAAAGCTTTTTAAAGAGTTAAATTATTTAAAATGTATTTATTTTAATTCACAATATTATTTCATAATATAATTTTAAGAAATTTGTTCATTAAAATAATTTCACAAATTTTAATAAAAGCTCTCATTGACAATTAAACACTTAAGAATTTTATTATTAAAAACTCTATTTCTAAATACTCTACTAGTAAAAATTTTATTTGAAGAAAATCTACTTGAAAAATTATATTAACCAGAGCCTAAATGTAATTGAAAATATATTTGGGTTTAAGCAAGATGTTAATTTGAATATAAGCATGATGACTAGAAGCCATTTAAGTTAGCAAGATGTTAATCTAAAAAGCTTACCATGTTGGGGAGCCGACTAAGCCCGTTTAACGAAAATAATGACCTTAGAATAGCATTATCATTTAATTAATATATTTTTAAATATTAACATACATTGGCAATAGATTATTGGAATGTTATATGAATCACACGAGTATTTTTAAAGTTTTCTTAATTAGAAAAGCCACACATAAGTTGGAGGATATAATAAAAGACTTAAAGTAGTTTTCATGTTAGAGATGTTATGTGTAAATTGTACCCGAGGGATGTGGTTTGGTGGTGTAGGGCGCATGACCCGACCTTCAGGTCCTGAATTCGAATAAAGAGAGTGCGTTTCTTGTAAGAGTCCGAGACAGCCGGAGATTTTACCTGATCCGCTTAAGTCTGTAAGTGATTTGGCTGCATAATTTTCAATGATTTCAAATATATATATATATATATATATATATATATAATATTATGTGCAAATTATGTATGGTATCTTGGTACTGTGTGTCATAAAGCCTGTGCACGTATCCGGGTTTATAATCTCGTACCTGAAACACACAATAGGACTTTTAGAATTATCCAAATATGTACCATTCAGTTAATGATTGTTAAATAATGTTAGTGAATTTGTTTGAAATTACTACTATGTGCCTATACAAGGATTAAATTTTGTAAATAACTGTCAATTTCTTTTGAAAAAATCGATCGTAAAATTTAATCAAGTTGGAATATGCATTTTCTAACCCTAAATCATGTTTTCTACCAAATATAATTTTTAGGTTTCCTTTTATAGCGATCATAGGTTAGTGGCTGACCAAAGTTATTAAAACCAGAGTGCCTCCTGCTCTCTGAAAAAAAAAAACCCTAATTTCTTTGCTCCTCTGCCGCCACCACAATTTTCCCTTCATTTTTCTCTTTCTTTCTCCTCCATTCGCACTTCTCTATTTTTTTTTCCTTCTCTTCTCTCTGTTTCTTCTTTCTTTCTTCCTTTTTCTTCCATTCTCATCTCTTCTCCCCCTCTCAATTTTTTTTTTCCTTCTCTGTCTTTGTTCTAACATCCTCTTTTTCCATATTCTCCTAGGTCACCAGTGTTTTCTGTAGGTTGTATAGTGTTATTAAACAGAAAATTAACATGCAAATAACAATCAAATCCAGAACACAAAAGTATATCTACACTAACATGCATAAACCCTCAAACTTTGAGAACAAGAAAAACCTTGTAAAAATGACGAATGCAGTGGTCCAGGTCGAGAAGATTCTCTGTCCTTAAGAACTTATCAGCCCCGTCTCGGCGCTCTATGGGTTTTGAGGCTAATGTTCTCCCAGGATAACCCAGATTCCTCTTGTTCAAGGGGCACTCCTTAACAAGATCACGAACTTGGAAATGGAGGGAACTCTCTCTTGTAAAAACGAAAATAGTGAGACACTTTTATCTTGGATGAATTCGGATTTCTTTCTAATCCCTTGAATGAACTTGGATGCCTCCTTATAAAGGCATGGAATGGTGCCTCATGGGCACTCTTTGGGTTGGGGTGCAACCCTCCAAAGGGTTATACCCCTCATATGCATCCCTTGGAGCACAAAGCCATGTTACACTCAATTTGGAGGATATGTCCGTATGGGGTACCATCCAAGGGACATGTCTCTCCTCCATCCAATCTATACCATTTGAAGATTTGAAGAATTTACAACAATCCCCCACAATTCTTCAAATATACATGCAGACACTTGAGAGAGTTTCTGTGAACTAAAGCTGCATCAAAATAGGTAGCTTTCGCCTTGAACCTTTCCTAGTGAATGACAATTGGATTTACTTGGCAAACCAGTGACCCATAGTCTTGAAATATTCTGCCGTTGGTGTAAACCAAGACAATTGCCAACATACAGCTTCACTTCGACCATTTTCCCGTTCTACAGTTGTGTTCATTTTGGCCCTGAACAGCGGTTCTGGATTCATCAAGCACTTTAGGGAAATCAGCCTGTAAAATCCCATGGAAGCGACCTCACTTCTTACTTGAAATAAGTGATCTACTATAAAAAGGTAATCTGCCTTTATCCCCATTAGGACCCATCTCCTAATATAGTGATCAATAAAAGCCTTAGATTATCCTAACCTTGACAGACATCATTCTGTGTCATTATCGGAATGGGAAAGAGTACAAAACTCTTCAGTGCTTATTTTGAATTGCATAAAGTTTCTGTTATCCCCTTTGAACCTAGATCTTGGGATCTCCAATCAACTAGGTTGGGTTTCCACAGTGACAATTCTTAATCTATAGGCTTCAAGCCAATTCCCCTCGATGACTTCTCAACTTCCTTTCTAGGTAAACCTTTAGTAAGTTGATCCACTAGGTTTTCCTTCGACTTAACATAATCGATCGATATTATGCCACTTGAGAGCAGTTGACGTATGGTATTATGTCTCCGACGTATGTGTCGAGACTTACAAATATACATTGTATTTTGGGCTCTCCCAATAGCCGATTGGCTATCACAATGTATGCTTACCATTATATCCTCCAGGAAGTTTCTAAGCCATTATGCTTCTTCCGCTATTTTGTCTAATGCTATGAACTCTGATTCCATAGTAGACCGGGCAATACATATTTGCCTCGAGGATTTCCATGACACGGCTGCACTACCAAGTGTGAAAATAAATCCACTTTTGGAATCCACTGTATCAGATATCCAGTTAGCATCGCTGTATCCCTCTAGAACATCAGGATATCTCTCATAATGTAGCCCATATTTTGAAGTTTCTCTCAGATACCTCAAAACTCTTACTATGGCTTTCCAGTGGTTATGTCATGGATTGCTCGTATATCTGCTAAGCCTATTCACAGCTTGAGTGATATCAGGTCGTGTGCAATTCGTGAGATACATCAGACTTCCGATGATTCTCGAATACTCTAATTACGATACGTTTGAGCCACTATTCTTTGATAGATGAAGAGTTAGGTCCACAAGAGTTCTAGCCATATTTAGATCTCCTTTATTATATTTCTCAAGTATCTTTTCAACATAATGAGTCTGAGATAATATATATCATTCTGATGTTCTAGAAATCTTAATTCCTAGGATCACATCAGCTATACCAAATCTTTCATATCAAATTTGCTGGATAACACTTTCTTGGTTGACTGAATCATTTCATTATTACTACCAATTATCAGCATATCGTTTACGTAGAGACATACAATGACATATCCTTTTTGAGTTGATTTGGTGTACACACACTTATCACACTCATTGGTTTTAAACCCACTTGACAACATCTCTTTGTTAAATTTCTCATGTTATTGTTTAGGTGTTTGTTTTAATCCGTACAAGGATTTTACAAGTTTGCACACCTTCTGTTCTTGTCCAGGAACATTAAACCTTCTGGTTGTTCCATGTAAATCTCTTCATCCAATTCACCATTCAAGAATGCCGTCTTTACATCCATTTGATGTATTTCAAGACCAAATATAGCTGCTATGGCTATAAGTATTCTTATTGATGTGATACGAGTCACTGGTGAATATGTGTCAAAGTAATCAAGGCCTTCTTTTTGTCTATAACCTTTTATGACAAGCCTTGCCTTGTACTTATCTATTGATCCATCCGGTTTCATCTTCTGTTTGAATATCCATTTGTAGCTCAGTGGCTTACAACCTGGAGGAAGATCAACCAACTCCCAAGTATGATTTTGTAGGATTGAATCAATCTCACTATTGATAGCCTCTTTCCACAAAGGTGCTTCCGGAAAGACATTGCTTCTTTAAAGCTTTGAGGCTCATTTTCTACAAGTATGTCAGAAAATCGGGACCAAACGACTTTGACGTTCTAGCTCTTTTGCTACGTCTAGGTTCGATTGTCTCAACGTTTGTACGTTCATCTGATTCTTGGTCAACTTGATCACTGTCTTTGACAGTATCAATAGTTCTTTTGAGAGACTCTATTCTTTGTCTTTCCTTATAAGGAAATGTCTCTTCAAAAATTGTCATATTCCTTGACTCAATTATCATATTCAGATTGATGTCAGGAATCTCAGACTTGTGTACCAAGAATCGATACGCACTACTGTTGCGAGCATATCCAATGAATATACAGTCAATAGTTTTGGGTCCTATTCTAACCTTTTTAGGTTTAGGAACCAATACTTTGGAAAGACACCCCCACATTTTTAGGTATTTGTAGGAAGATACGTGACCTTTCCACAACTCATATGGTGTCTTGTCCAATCTTCTCTGAAGAAGATTGTTCAGAACGTAGTTCGCGAAAAGCAAGGCTTCCCCCAACAAGTTCTGGGGTAAACCAGAACTTGTCAACATGGCGTTCATCATTTCCTTCAACGTTCGGTTTTTACGCTCAACAATCCCGTTTTGTTGAGGCGAATAAGCAGCAGTGGTTTCGTGAATAATTCCATGTTTGGAACAATATTCAACAAATGGTGACACATATTCACCACCTCTATCACTCATGATTCTCTTGATTTTCTTGCCCAGTTGATTTTCAACTTCGTTTTTGTAGTGTACAAAGCTCTCAATAGCTTCATCTTTGCTCCTCAGCAAATACACATAACAGAATCTTGTGCTATCATAGATAAAAGTGACAAAGTACTTTTTACCGCCTCTTATTTGCACAATATTCATATCACACACATCAGTGTGTACAAGTTCCAAGGGTTCAGAACTTCGTTCAATGGAATGAAATGATGTTCTATGTATTTTTGCTTCAACACATGCCTCACACTTATGTTGGCTATCAATTGGTAATTTAGGTATAAGGTCCATGTTAATTAATTTACGCATCGTATCATAATTAACATGTCCTAACCTCTCATGCCATACATTTTGTGACTAAATAATATAAGCAGAAGTTGTAGCTTTATTATTACCACTGTGTCGATTGACAGTCATTACATTGAATTTGAAAAGGCCCTCAGTGAGGTATCTTTTTCCTACATAGACATCATTTTTAGTCAATACAAACTTGTCAAAAAAAAATACAAGCTTAAAGCCATTCTTGCTAAAGAGAGAACCCGAGACCAAGTTCTTCTGAATATCTGGAACATGCAAAACATTCTTCAATGTAAGCTCTGTTCTGGATGTCATCTTCAGAACCACTGTGCCTTGTCCAACCACTCTAGAGGTAGATGAGTTTCCAAAATTCAGATGATCGCCACAATCAACATTCAGATACGAGGAAAACATCTTGCTATCAACACAGATATGACGAGTAGCCCTACTGTCTACCCACCATTCTCTCGGATTCCCAACCAAGTAGGCTTCAGTTACCACTGCTGAGAGGTTCATCTCTGAGATCTCATCAGTTAACTACTCATCTTCAGCGACATGGGCCTCATTTTTCTTTTTCTTGCCCTTGTCCTGAGACTTCTTGTTTCTGCAGTCCTTTGCAATATGACCACTTTTTCCACAGTTGAAGCACTTCCCCTTGAACTTCTTGTTTGCTTGGGAAGAATCGGCTGCAGTGTTCTTTCTCTTTTTGCTACCTTTTCCATCCTCGACGATGTTGGCCTTAGACTCCATAGTCTTGTAGCTGGCCTTTTCGGACTTTTTGTTGTCCTCTTCGATCCTCAATCGAACTCCAAGGTCTTCAAGGCTCATCTTCTTCTTTTTGTGTTTTAGATAGCTCCTGAAGTCCTTCCATGATGGAGGAAACTTTTCAATGATAGTGGCAACTTGAAACATCTCACAAAGTTTCATACCTTTATCCAATATTTCATGAATAATCAATTGCAGTTTATAGTTCTTGAATCTATCATCTTGTAGTCTAAGAACCTACCAACGACAAATTTCTTTTGACCAACATCCTCGAATTTATATTTATTATCGAGAGATTCCCAGCGAATCTTCGCATAAACCATGCCTTGGTACACATTGTACAAGGTATTTGTCAAGTCCACCCAAAAGGTAGTTCTTGCATAAGAAGTCGCCAGACGAGCATGTCTCTTCCCGCAGTTGTTTGGCTATTTCTGATTCACCCTCCCGGAGGATCTTTGAAGTATTTAGCCAACTGCAAAGTTATCAGATAGAACATCATTTTGCTCTGCCACTGTTTAAAGTTTGCCTCACCAAACTCTTCTGGTTTTTCTCCATGAGAAACCGGTACTATGATGTTTCCGCTAGCCATATGTAAATGGAAAAACCAACAGGGGTCAATTAGTCTATAAAAGACAATTTGCACAACGGTCAACAAATGATATTGTTCAAGTGATATACCAAGTATCCACTCGTTGTTCTATTGGACGGTGGTTCCAATAAACACAAGTCCTTGAATTTTGACTAAAGATTCTTATGAAAAGTAAATAAAGGAATATTCCCAGAGGACGAGGGCGGTCCGGAGTAACCACTTAAATCCCTAACCACTTAGGCATTTATCGCCTTTTTGACAGAATATCCTTTAAACACTTCTTCAATAGGATCTCTTAGCAATTCAAACTCAGTATTAAACTTATGATTTACAATACAATATTCGATATGTGTAGATATATGTGTATGTGTCAATCAAGATTGGATGGGATTACTTGTGTATGATTACACTTTAATTCTCAACCAATTATGCAACACACAATTAATTTTCAACTTTATCACTATGTGTATACTTGTGATAATTGAACACCCTAATAATAACTTAAATCTATACTACCAAGATTATTGTTATTCAGTATATGATTTACTGAGTTAATATTATGATTACTTGAATTAATCTAAGTCTATTCAGTTTTAAAAAATAATTCCAGGATTAATTCGTTAGTGTCGCGTTCTTATCTACATTCGAACGAGACTGTCCAGTGTGTGCACGTTCGTATTGCGTTTGAGAACGCGTTCGAACGAAGTGTTCCAGAGAGTTCACGTCCGTATAGCGTTCGAGAACGCGTTCGAACGGACTATACCAGAGAGTTCACGTACGTGTTGCGTTCAGAACGCGTTCGAACGTTTTAAGTCAGAGTGTTTGCGTTTGATTTGCGTTTGAAGATGCGTTCGAACGTTCTTAGGCAAAAGGCTTGCGTTCGAGTTGCGTTTGAATACGCGTTCGAACGTTCTTACAAAATTTTAGATTTTAGCCTTTGCGTTCGGCGGGCGTTCGAACGCCCTACGTATTTTTCATGCACAAACTTTATTTTTCCAGAAAATTTTCTTTTCTAAGCATGCGAATTACTATCTAACAACACTTAATGATAAGTTCTTAAGATTGTAGGTTGTATAGTGTTTTTAAACAGAAAATTAACATGCAAATAACAATCAAATCCAGAATACAAAAGTAGAACTACACTAACATACATAAACCCTATAACATTGAGAACAAGAAAAACCTTGTAAAAATGACGAATGGAATGGTTCAGGTCGAGAAGATTCTCTGTCCTTAAGAACTTGTTAGCCCCGTCTCGGTGCTCTACGGGTTTTGTGGCTAATGTTCTCCCAGGATAACCCAGATTCCTCTTGTTCAGGGTGCACTCCTTAACAAGATCACGAACTTGGAAATTGAGGGAACTCTCTCTTGTAAAAACGAAAATAGTGAGACACTTTTATCTTGGATGAATTCGGATTTCTTTCCAATCCCTTGAATGAACATGGATGTCTCCTTATAAAGGCATGGAATGGTGCCTAATGGGCACCATTTAGGTTGGGGTGCAACCCTCCAAAGGGTTATACCCCTCCTATGCATCCCTTGGAGCATAAAGCCATGTTACACTCAATTTGGAGGGCATGTCCATATGGGGTACCATCCAAGGGATATGTCCATCCTCCATCCAAACTATACCATTTGGAGATTTGAAGAATTTACAACATTTTCATCAAAGAGTTTTTTTCCAGTGAAACACTCGGCTTCCTTTTTTTTGTGTTTTTTGTTTTGTTTTGTTTTTTTTTTTTTACGGATTTTGTATGTTTTTGTTTGTCAGATCTGTTAATCTGTGGTTCCACTTTTTCTAGTGGTAGATTTCCAACCTTTGTGTTGGTTTTATGTTTTCTGTTTTTTACAGGAATAATAATTTTTCTTCAACATACAAAAGATTTGAAGAAGGCAAAATGGATAGATCTGACTTTATGAGCAAAGAATGAGTTCTTTGAGGCTTTTTAGGACGTTTATACAGTTTTATATATCTATTTGGTTATGTATTAAATTAATTTATGTTATTGTAAAATTTTTATGTACAATGTATGTATAATATTGGTTCACTTCTAGTTAGGAGTATATGGTCATCAACGTTGCGTTAAGATTGAGGTGGGGACATGCCGATCCCATAATTCCTCATGTACCTTAATAGTTTTTAGGTGTGAATATGTACTCTTGCTGGTTACGGGAAACACATAATGCATAAATTGTTGTTACTTGTTAGCTTTCATCCTAACTTAGCTTGAGTCTTATAATATTCTAAGTGTATATTCGAGCTTTTATGGTCGTGTAATTACATAACTTAGATCCCATAATTACATCATTGTGATGTTTTTATCTATGAATGAATTTCATCTTAAAAAAAAAAAATTTATTTAAAATAATTTTTTTTTTCCTTGTTATAATGGCGGGCCAGGAATATGACTCAGGAAAGGTTGATTTATAATAATAATTTTAAAAAATGTCTATAAAGATAATAGTTATAAAAAAATTTTCAATACATAAATACTATATAAATTATATATGATAGATTTTGTGATATATTTGTCACTGTTTATCCGGTTAATCTCAGTATATGCTAAGGTCTTATAAATTACATACTATTGTTTTTGCTTTTTTTTTTTTGTTGTTTTTTTTGTTTGTTTGTTTTTTTTTTATTTATTTATTTTTTTTAAGTTCACTTATATATGGTGCAGATATTCTAGTAAAGTTTCTTTTTTTATTAGGCATAAGATTCTCAGTTTAAGTTCTAACAATGAGAAGAAATAAAGAAGATTTTAATAGAGATTTTAAATGTAGTGTAAAATTTTGTTTAAATGAGATCTTTAAATAATTATTTGAAACTATTTTACTTTAAAGTAGAAAATAATATACTTATTAAAATTTTCAACTTCAAGACATCCTTAAGATAAAGAAAAACATATTCTATAATTATATTTATTGATGCAAATATGCAATCAAAAGCTAAAATTAGAACATAATTAAAGCAAAGTCATGGTAGACAAAAAAATATAAAATTAAGATTTTAAAAGAAGAAATAGAAACACCAATGAGTTAAGGGAAGACAAAAATAAAATAATAAGTTTTTAACTTGATAGTATTAAAATTTCAAATACTTTTAAGATAATTTAAATAATAAATGAATATTTCTAAAAAAATACCAATTTAAGCTTATGATTTGTTCAAGAAACAAAGAGCTTGGTACTCAATCATAATTGTGGAGACATATTATTACTAGATAGATTAATCAAACAACTTATAATTAAAATCAAAGTATATAACATGTAAATTTATCTCATGATTGTGCAGGCTAAGTGTGTGGTTAGCCCACCACCTAATTAAGTCAAACCCAAAATTATTTATTTAAATTTGTAGTTACATTCCCTTCAAACTTTTTGAAGCACATAATTAATTGTAATTAATTAGATACGCTACACCAAACCTGATACTATTTCTTTTGGGTCAAACAAACACTCAACATGATTGATTATTTGAGTTGGTAGATATTGGTGTCGTCTCTAATGAGTCTGGTTTGATGATATATGGTTCAAGATCTCACTTTAAGGTTGTGGGTTCGAATATAGGGAGTGTGCTTTTTGTAAGAGCTTGTAATAGCCGGAGATTTTACCTACTTTATTTAAGCCCGAAATGGGTGGTTTGATGGCGGAATTTTCAACGATTAAAAAAAAAAAAAAAATTGGTGTCAATAAAATATTTTCATTGGCAAATATTAAGAAGGAACCTGCTTCGTCGACATGTGCTGAGTTTTTCATTTTATATAATTGGTTAGATGGGTAGGTTTTGGTTCAAGAAAGTCAGACAAGTGCTGATTCAGAATTTTCGAAATCGGAATCTATTTTAATTGAGAAATTGATTTGGTTTTCTTATTTTAAAGAGAAAAATCGTTTGATTTTTAATCGGTTCTATATTTATTCAGAATCTGTGCTCATCCCGAATAATATGATATTTTCACGTATCTTTTTCCCAAACGTAGTTAGAAATTGTAATGTAATGACTTGATAAAACTATTTATCGTAATTATTTTTTGTAATCGATCTTGATATGCATATTTTGATCGATATTATGAACTACTAAAGTTATAATTTTCAAATAATTTTATATATTTTAAAAAATTTCAATCACATAGCATTCATTTATTGATGGTGAGTAAAAATAATAATGTAACTCATCAAATTGACATCCAATAGATAAGCGGCGCATAAAAACCTTGCTTTGAAAATACTCATCAGATATATTATTATCAGGTAACTATAATATTTAAAACAATTTAACATAGGTGATTAAATTATGTTTTGGTCAAAATATAACTTTTAAGTATTTGATTTAGATAAGAAATTGTTATTATTAATCATGAATACTTTTCAAAAATTGAATTTTATAAAAGTTAAATTTTTTAGATTTTATCAATTATCAAAATATTAGAAAAGCGCACATAAACACTGTTTATGAATCAATCATTTTTCACTATATTTTTTTAATCACAACATAAACAGAGAGTGTGTGTCTAAATCTTTGTACTATTTTGATGTCTGCTTAATTAGGAGTGATTAGGGATGGCAGTGGGTTCCGCATATGTAAATAAATTACCAAACCCGCACCATACCCGTTGCGGGTTTTAATTTTCATTACCAAACCTGCACCGCATATAAAAATAAATTACCAAACCCGCATTAGTACCCAACGGATTTTTTGCGGGTTTTTAAAATATTGAATTACTTTGTGTTCTTAATAATATATTTTTTTAATTAAATAATTTATTTTTAATTGTTAGCTGTAGTTTTCACATTTGTTTTTCATTTGACATATACAACATGCAATGTATGTATATACAATACATAGATAACATAATGTATGAAAGACTCAGTACCATATGTTTATTTTTTCATATAAACATAATTAAAACGAGTTATTCCCTTCATAATTATAATGATCTAAGTTAGCCAACTCAATCGAAAATAAGCTAAAAAGTAATCACCAACCTTTGATCATATTTTTTATGCTAAGTGTAATGAAAGTGATGCTTACAAGGCTCAAGTGGTGTAAGTGTAATGAAGAAGCAGGAAAGCTACTGAAGTTGCAGCAAACACTAGCTTATTTTGCTCCTCTCCCGTTTCTGATCATGTGAACTTAATCCAAATTTTTGTATTATAATTTTATTAACAAGTGTGATTAAAAAAAAATAATAATAGTTATGCAAAAAATCTTCAGTTGGGCAGGTTGCGGGCTGCGGCTGAGTGGGAGTGTGGAACTGTGGATTAGTGTTCTAGGTTTAGGTTTTGTTAATTGTTTTTATATGAAGATTTTTTTATATTGTTCTAAAAATATTAATTAATAAAAAATAATATTGCGGGTATGCGGATATCCGCAGCGGATACCCGCATTTTTTTCTTAAATACCAAACTCGCACCGTACCCGCAACGGGTTCTGCTTTAAATTACCAAACCCGCATTAGTACCCAACGGATTTTTTGCGGGTTTTTAAAATATTGAATTACTTTGTGTTCTTAATAATATATTTTTTTAATTAAATAATTTATTTTTAATTGTTAGCTGTAGTTTTCACATTTGTTTTTCATTTGACATATACAACATGCAATGTATGTATATACAATACATAGATAACATAATGTATGAAAGACTCAGTACCATATGTTTATTTTTTCATATAAACATAATTAAAACGAGTTATTCCCTTCATAATTATAATGATCTAAGTTAGCCAACTCAATCGAAAATAAGCTAAAAAGTAATCACCAACCTTTGATCATATTTTTTATGCTAAGTGTAATGAAAGTGATGCTTACAAGGCTCAAGTGGTGTAAGTGTAATGAAGAAGCAGGAAAGCTACTGAAGTTGCAGCAAACACTAGCTTATTTTGCTCCTCTCCCGTTTCTGATCATGTGAACTTAATCCAAATTTTTGTATTATAATTTTATTAACAAGTGTGATTAAAAAAAAATAATAATAGTTATGCAAAAAATCTTCAGTTGGGCAGGTTGCGGGCTGCGGCTGAGTGGGAGTGTGGAACTGTGGATTAGTGTTCTAGGTTTAGGTTTTGTTAATTGTTTTTATATGAAGATTTTTTTATATTGTTCTAAAAATATTAATTAATAAAAAATAATATTGCGGGTATGCGGATATCCGCAGCGGATACCCGCATTTTTTTCTTAAATACCAAACTCGCACCGTACCCGCAACGGGTTCTGCTTTAAATTACCAAACCCGCATTAGTACCCAACGGATTTTTTGCGGGTTTTTAAAATATTGAATTACTTTGTGTTCTTAATAATATATTTTTTTAATTAAATAATTTATTTTTAATTGTTAGCTGTAGTTTTCACATTTGTTTTTCATTTGACATATACAACATGCAATGTATGTATATACAATACATAGATAACATAATGTATGAAAGACTCAGTACCATATGTTTATTTTTTCATATAAACATAATTAAAACGAGTTATTCCCTTCATAATTATAATGATCTAAGTTAGCCAACTCAATCGAAAATAAGCTAAAAAGTAATCACCAACCTTTGATCATATTTTTTATGCTAAGTGTAATGAAAGTGATGCTTACAAGGCTCAAGTGGTGTAAGTGTAATGAAGAAGCAGGAAAGCTACTGAAGTTGCAGCAAACACTAGCTTATTTTGCTCCTCTCCCGTTTCTGATCATGTGAACTTAATCCAAATTTTTGTATTATAATTTTATTAACAAGTGTGATTAAAAAAAAATAATAATAGTTATGCAAAAAATCTTCAGTTGGGCAGGTTGCGGGCTGCGGCTGAGTGGGAGTGTGGAACTGTGGATTAGTGTTCTAGGTTTAGGTTTTGTTAATTGTTTTTATATGAAGATTTTTTTATATTGTTCTAAAAATATTAATTAATAAAAAATAATATTGCGGGTATGCGGATATCCGCAGCGGATACCCGCATTTTTTTCTTAAATACCAAACTCGCACCGTACCCGCAACGGGTTCTGCTTTAAATTACCAAACCCGCACCGCACCCACTAATATATTTACCAAATCCTACCCATTGCGGGCGGGTTTTTTCGGGTTTGCGGGCAAAATTTCCATCCCTAAGAGTGATGCTGTTGACAGCTGTTTTTCGTTCGAATAGCAAAATAGAAAATTCACCATTTGAACAAACCTCCCCCAACTGTGAATTTGTTTAGTTAGTGGGAATCACATAAACTTGTAAAAGACCAACAATCACACAGAGTCAGAGTTTAACGTGGTTCAGCGAAGAGTGACTTCAACCTATGTCCATGGAAGAAATATAGATAATTTATTATGCCTTGAGGTCAAGAACGAACCGAGGTGATATGGGGATAAATACCATAAAATATGATCGGGTCATGACTAGCCCCATAAAATATGGTCGGGTCATAACTAGCTCGAGTTACTTCACTCAATGTGGTCGGGTACTCGACTCACTTTCTCTCTATATCACTAGCTTCTGTAACACTTTTTGTTTAGAGAGTGAAATTTAGAAAATCCCAAATATAGAGGAAGGCCCTCTTTTACAATGGCTTCTACCCATTTATATAGGCTCTTAAAAATACTATACAATTGATCATGACTTCATCCTACGTCACTTAATCATCATTGCTACCATTGAGTCATTGCTTCCACCACTTTCTCAGCCAATCCCACATGTCAAATGTCCAACAATTTGCACCAGCCTATGGCGGTTGCCTGTTAGCTATCTTGTCATTGCACCGGCCTATAACAGTTGATAAGTCTCGTGGCTTCATGTGGACCATTGCTTATCAGCTTCATTATTAGCCTTCTGAATGCACCATTTTTCCAAGTATGGCATATGTTATGCTGCTTGAGTTTCTCCTGTATCACCTCACCCAACTTCCTCGAGTCATACTCTTAATGAACCTCCTCAGGTCATGCTCATCCTCTAGTCATGTCCTCTTTAGGTCATGCTTCTCCTCAGGTCATGTCATCCTCTAATCATGTCTTTATCTGGTCATGTTTCTCCTCTGGTTATGCTCATCATCTGGTCATGTCCTCATCTGGTCATGTCCTCCTCTGGTCATGCTCTTCCTCTTGTTATGTCCCCCTCAGGTCATACTCCCCTTCTGGTCATGTCCTCCTCAGGTCATGCTCTTCCCCAAGTCATGTCTTCCTCAGGCCGTGCTCCTCATCAGGTTGTGATCCTACTTTAACACCTCATTTGGGTCAGGGTTATACAAAGTGACCTCATCGGGTCGGGCCGTATGATATCTTAGTAAAGCCAAAAAATTCATCTTCTATGTGGTCGGGTCGGGACCATCACTTTATCACAAAAGAACCCGTTAGGTAGATCACTTCACTTGCACATATGGGTCGGACTCATGCTCTTCTCCCGTCTTCCTCTTGCTTTTTGGTCCTCGGGCTCCTCATGCCACCTTGGTCTCGGGCTTTGTATGCTCTAATTTTCCTCGGGATAGGTGTTGTAAAAAACTACCATCAACATATAAATTTTTTTACATCAATTTGTTTATTAGTAGTTAATTCACGATAATTGATATTATTGCTAAAAAGAGAAATTACAAAATGATCAATAATTGAAACTTGAATCTAATGATAAGTTAAGTTGTGCTAAATATTTTTATAATCTACTATCATCCATGCATTTATAACAATAGACGGTTAAGATTTAATTACATATAAATTATTATGCAATATTAATTTATTTCTCACAATTTATGAAAAAACTCATCCGCGAATCAGGAGGAACAATCTCTACCATTGAAATTGAGAGCCACGTGTAAAGAGCCCATGAAGCATATGCATTGGATATGATAAACTTGTGTTTTGTGATTTGAGTTCGTGAATTTGATTAGGAGCCAACATAGAGCGACTCACCAGTCGTATACTCAAAAAAGTTTAAAAACATCGGCTTACATTCTAAATTAAACAACAAGCAAAATATTACAATCTTCTCTTAGATCTGTCCAAATAACTAATTTTGTTTTGTTTTTCTCATTACTCTATTTTTTTTTTTAAAGAAACATTACTCTATTAAGTTGTAGTGAAAATATAAAAAGGCACCATATAAAGGGAAATTTTTTTTTTGCAAGTTTCAACTACTGTTAATGGTGATTTTTCACCACGAGCTAGTTCAAATACCGAGAAGGGGTAAAATGAGGTTTGTACTTGGCTAAGAGAGGATGATAAAGAGCCAATGGCTTAAAGAGGCCGAAGTTAGACAGAGGGTCCCGATCCCACTACATAAAAGAGTCCACCTAAGGGAAGAAACCCGCTGATGATAAATAAAGTTGGAATACTGACCCAACCTAAATAATAAGTGTTGGATTTGGCAGCATTTGAGTGTTTGTGGATGCCGACTTGAGGTGCTTCATGCTTATCGACCCGACATGGTTAAAGAAGCTAAATGAAGTTTTGATAAGAATCATCTGCCTCAGAATTCCGGCACGAGGAAAGAAGATGGGATCACAGGCCGACCTGTATTGAAACCACGTGATGTATGCCCCACTTGGAAGTTTGGGCCTTCAGAAGGCTGAGGTGATGGAAGTTGGTGTCTGACTCTCCTTGCAGTTGAACTTCATATTGTCACACCAACAAAACATGTAGCAGTGGCCAAAAGGTTGGAAAGATAGGTTTCCGCTGACATGGGAGGGTTGAGTCAGGTATCAATACGACTGTATGCTGAGTGATTGGGGAACAGAAGCCTGGGGCAATGATGACAAAGTGACATGGAGCTTATGTTATGGGAAGTGAAATAGTTGATTTGAAATCCTATATAAAGGGTTGAAGTCTAAGATTCAAGGGGTTTACAAATTTCACATCCCATAACTTTAAAAGTGTCAAGAGCAAAAAGTCCAGTGATAGAGAGAGAAAAGTAGGTCGGCAACTGATCATCTGAGAGAAATCTAACGGGCATGTCGTAAGACCCGATGTGTTATTTACTCTGTAAGCTCTAAACCTCACTTGTAGCGCGGGTCGGTTATGACCCCGAGCAAGTAATAAAATATCCTCAATTTCTCTCATGGACGTAGGTTGAAGGCACTCTCTACCAAACCACGTAAATCTTTGTCTCTGTGATTTATCTATCTACTTCTAAGTTTGATTTGGTTCCCTACTAACCAAATAAATTCACTACTGATGGAGGTTTGTTCGAGGGGTTGATTTCCCATATTACCCTTAGAATGAAAAACAACTGTCAACAGTTGGCACCGTCTATGAGAAGAGTACGAAAAATAGCAAACATACTAAGGCGATGGCAGGAGACGAAAACTATATATTTTAGAGACTTCAATGACAGAGTGGATAGAAAAGATGAAAGAAAACCTACGATTGGAAATGGAGAATGCACAAAAAGAAAGGGACGCAACCCAAGCCTTCATAAAAACCATGATGGAAAAGATTGAAAAGTTGAAAAAGAAAACATGAGAGCAGACACAAGAAGGCCCCGATAGAAGGAGAGAATAAATCGCTAGTGGGAAGAGGATAGCCAGTATAGAAGGGGATCAGAAGACTGGGAGAAGAAACACTTATAAAGTGAGATCGATGGTTGTGTCTAGTGTTGCACCCGTAGAGGAGCCGTGGGAGGAAAATGATGATAGGCGAACCCCAAAATCATCCAATAACAACTCTTGTTTTGGGGAAAGTGATTTAGGGCGATATGGAGAATATGGGCATAGAGCTTCCAGTGGTAGGAGATACCAAGCCCGAAAAAGTGAGCATGAGGAAGCCCCCGGTCGAGGGCAGAAGAGTACCGAGAGCCACTTGAGGTACTGGTTTTGAAAAGAGATAAGAAAGTGGGAGAAAAGTACGCGAGGAGGTGCTCGGGATGACCAAGATATGGAGGCAGCGTCCCCTTTCACCAAAGAAGCGTTGGAGGTGGAGTTTCCGAGGAGGTTCATCATGCCTCCAATAGATATATACAAGGTTAGTACAGACCCTAAGTCCCATATTGAAAAATTTGTTTTGCTCATGGAGATTCAATGGATGGTTGGGGAGGCGGTCTGCAAGGTATTCCTCCTAACCCTGAGAGGACCAACCATCTTATTGTTAAGAAATTTGACTCAATAGGGTATTAGTAGCTTTTCACAGCTAAGGATGTCCATCGTGCGCTAGTTTAAAAGAGCATGTGCACCAAGGAAGTTAGTCAGATCACTGAGGACGATGAAACAGTGTGATGACGAGCCGTTTAAGAACTTCATTGACAGATACCACAGTTTGGTTTTGGAGGTTTAGGCATACGAGTCTCCAGAGGCTTTAGAGAGCTTTAAAGGAGCCTTAAAGGTCAGGAGGTTATGGTCCCACCTTAGGATCAAAGATATAATAGACTATGCCACAACTTTGGAGCAGACAAGGAGGTTTGTGCTACTGGAATAAGATGATAAGATAACCCGGGGGTGTTTCTCAGGTAAAGAAAGAATCGAGGCACGAAAATCATTAGGATACTGACACTGGATGGAGCGGATCAGGCCCGAGGCAACAAGAGTTCAGGCCAATGGCTCAAGGAAACTCAGTGCCTGAAAGGCGGCCCCCAATCCAAGTTATGCATGTTACAGGGAGCATGACTTACATAGCCCTCAATAGGTCATTATCGCATATAACTCAAAAAATACAAAATAAATGTTTGTTGACAGAGCTCGACCCGAGATAGTTCCCAATGGGCAAACAAAATGTTAGAGAGTATTACGCATACCATAATGCAATGGGCATAGCACGAAGAATTTTAGGGATCTACGAGAATAAGTCGAGGACTTGGTGATGAATGGCTACCTCAATGAGTATGTTGATCATAAAGGCATGAGGTTGAGGCAGCACTGATAACAAAGGTCATCGGTTCGGGAGCCTATCATCTAAAATAACTGGATGACACCCGACTCAAGAAGCCATGGAATAAGAAAATACCGCAGAGGTACATTCAATAGAGCCTCTCTTAAAATGTCTCACAAAGATTTATAAGATGGGCATTAGATCCCTGTAATACAAGAAATGTTTTCTGATTTTTAAATAAATTACTTGCACCTTTACACGCTTGTTGTTTATTTGAATGGAAAAAACTTGCTCAGTACTTTTTGGAATTACTAGTGATCGGAATACAATAAGGGGTGCAAGACAGGTGGGAAAATCATGCACCCTCGTGGCATGCCAATTCGTGGAGTCATTATCAAACCCCCGAGCTTGTATGGTAATACCAATGGCTTGCACCTTTGGGGAATAGAGCAAGAAGGCATGTGTGGCGTTTAATGCCTTAGGTATCCATAGCACGCTTGGTAGGAGAGTCGGCATGGCATTTAAGGCCCGAAGGTAATCATAGCACGTATGGATTGAAGACAGTTATGAGGTACTATAGTACCCTCGGGTTTATCATAGCAAGTATGGATTGCAGCCTAGGGATGTGCCTAGCACGGGGAAGGGAAATACTGGGAGGCCTCCGTGGCTCTGGCCATCTCATTTCGGACGGGCCGAACATAACATTGGGAAGGTTGGGAGGCCTCCGTGGCTTTTGCAGGCATGAGGTTTTACCTAACATAGGGACAATCTCTTTATAGCGTTGGCTGCCCCTCCTTTCCGTAGCTCGGTTAGCCGGGAGATTGGACTATAAGGTTCAAAATTATTATTTTAGGTAATATAGGGTAGGACGCTGCTTCAGTTCCCTCGATGTTTTTTGGATCTATGCGGAGTGTGTGATAGTATGGGACGCCATTACCAATGTTTGTGAATAGTCGGAGGTTGAAAAGCTTCCCTAGGTCTTTCTAGATTATGGTTATAAATGGCTCGAGACTTGTAACATCCTTCAATCCAAAGATGCTACCGGTAGGGAATAGGCTGTACTATCCCCATGAGCCTCTGACTCACTAACTGTATACAATGCTAAAAACTCATCTCAAATATAACTTAAGTAAGAGACCAATGCCCAAACTTAATTTAACATACATCCATTATTTTACTCATGCCATGTTCTCAACGGTTCTTCGCAATACAACTCTAACAATGACTATTTAAACATATTACATAATGCAATCTTTACTATCCAATATACATGATGCATGACTTTACATGACTCTGGCTGGACTGTAACTAAATCTGGTGGACTCAGACCCTCTTATGATTGCCAACAGTATCCATCATTCCGAGCTCGTCCTCCGAGTACACCTGCAAAATAAGAAACTGTGAGTGGGGGGTTTGACTGTTTGAACGATATAAGTGAGTGTACAGTTTTATAAATAGGTACTAAAATACTTTTGAAAATACAAGGTTCTAAAATTCAACTTATCTCAAATTTAACTTTTCTGAAATCTATTTTATTAACTGAAAACAACTTCTTTCATTCTGGAAAACTTTTCTGAAATATGCTTTTCTGGATATCTCTTATAAACTGCTTTTTCTGAAAACTTATTTCTAGAAAACTTTTCTCTGGAACTACATTTGAAATCTGTATCTGAAAATTATTTTTGAAAATTGATCTTTGTCTTTGAAAACCTGACGTATGGGGGCGTTGCGTATCGCCGTCCCCTCATACGCCTAACTAGAGCCAAGAGTGCAAATCCATGACATTGGGGCATTACGTACCACCGTCTCCTAAAGTATGCCAGTACCTGTCCCTGAAACTAGTGGTCTTGGGGCGTTACTTATCGTCGTCCCCGAAGCCACTGAACTATAACTGGGGGTGCGGATCTATGTAACCCTCCAAGCTATGAATCTAGGATCTATGGGCATCTGTCATCCATAGTCCTAGACTAGGATCTAGGGGCATTACGTATTGTCGTCCCCCCAGTCCTCTACATGTGCACATGTGCTGTCCGTCAATTCCATATCTGAATCAAGTTACATACTGATGTGAGTTTTTCCCTCATGCCTCGAAAATATAAAACTCATGTTTTGAAAACATAAAACTCATGTTTTGAAAACATTTCTTTTTTAAATCATTTCTCAAAACATGCTAAACAAAATATAACTGATAGTGAAATTGGCTAACGCTCTAAAAACGAAAAGCAAGTCTGATATGAACAACAACATAATGAAAATTAACTTAAAATGAAAGTGTCCACTCACTTATTTGGAATTTCACTTGTATTTCTTCGCTTATCGAAAGAATCATGGTTTCTGCAACAACTTTTAATCGATAACTTTGGTTAGAAAGTGGGCTGGGGGACATACTTCGAATTAAACTATATTTATCCTTTCAAGCGCTTTCATTATTATCTCAAAACATATCATACTTATATCATGATGTAAGATGTATACACGAACTGATACGAGGCCTTTAGGGTGGCCTCTAACACACTGGAGTGAAGCTGGAATGATTTAAGACTGATTTGGGGAAATTTTTTGTCACGAGTCACGACTCAGGGCCTTGTGCGTCGCGATGCGCATGATTTCAGAAATGTTCCTGAGAAATTTCCCAATACGCGTCGCGACGCTGCACGTTCTGCGTCACGACACAAGGCCAAATTCAGGCCCTAACTTCAATTCTCCATGTCTAGTTTACTCAACACCCATCCCACACTTCCATTTTACAATTTCTACTCATCAATTCTATAAACTTCAATGTAAATACTTACTAAATCAACACTTCTCAATTCAATTTAACCCTTTAATCTCATAGTCCCAATTAGCTCATTACTTAAGGTTTCCATGTATTTAGTTCCTACTCAACACAATCAATTCCATGCTCATACGTCACTAAATACTATGTTTATAGTGCTCCTAACATTCATATACCATTATATGAACAAAACTACTCAATCCAAGATTTGGGTCAAATGACCTTACCTCATTTTTTTTTGGATTTTCACCATCCTACAAGTCCCTCATAGATGCCAAGCCTCTTCTTTGCATCTTCCTTCTTATTCATCCTCCTCCTTCTTCTTCTTAAATAAGATTCGTCCTCGAATCCTTTCTAATACTGAGCTTGGTACTGCATCTTCTCGAAATTTCTTAGCTTGATATACCTTATTTGGTTTACACAGCTGAAAGCTTAATTCCTTGAAGTTATCTTTAGAACCCTTCATTTTTATATAGAAACATAGCTCGATATAACTTTATTTCTTAAGGTCTGAACTCTTGTTCTTTTTGAACTGGTATCCGGGGGTTACTTCTTTCTATTTGAAACTCTATGATTGTATTTTACTTATTTCTTTCTTTCCTTTAAGGCTTAATACTTCTCTAAGACTTATTGGATGACTATTCATTCTATATTTGTCTTCGCGAAAGTATATTCAACTTATGGAATCCTAAATGATCTTGTTGCATTTATGCTAATATTGGTCTATCCACGGCTGTTTTACAGGAATTACTTATTTCTATCTCTTATTTCTCCTTCTAGGTTATTACCAACTCTTAGATATCGCTTGGCTTCTGCGATTCCTTGCAACTATCATATCCCTATTATACTTTGTACCATAATCAATAACCTTTTTCTTTCCTTGATCTTAAGTATATTTCAAGCTCCTCACTTCATTTTTATAGTATAACTCCTTTAATGATCTTACTGAGTGTATCATTAATCTCTTCTTATCCAACGCCTTCTCATGCTAAAGGGTGATTTTGTCTCTTAAAGTTAGGTTTCTTCACGTTCCACTATAACTTGAAACAAAAATATACAAAGATGCTACTTATTGCTAATAGAAACAATCATCCCAATACATTTTCAGTTATACTTACTCAGTTGAGCTAGGCATTTATTCTCTTAGTTTGAATACTCAACTGTCTATTTCCTTATTGCTAACTTCCAATTACCTACGGGCTTCATCCTCTAGATTCTGTTGTCTTCATATTTATATTCGTTGCTAATATAAATCTGATTATCCTTCCTTTGCACGACCTTGTTCCCTTAACTTTCTTATTCTTAAAGTTTATTTCTTAAGTTATTCCTATATTCACTTCTTTAGTTTCTTTGGGCATCTCTATATTGTTCCTCGATAGATCCATTCCTTGTCATATTCTTTTCTTATCACACATCATATGAACTTATTAGTTGTACTTAATACCTTTCTTTTGTTACTGTCTGATAGAATTCCAATCTTATTTTTACATTTATAAAATATGTTTTCTCATAGTACTACTAATCTTAGCTTTGTAAAGTTTATTCTTGTATTTATGTACCTTTGTCATCATCTACTTAATATCTTTTCCATTGTCGTTTTACTAGGACAGTTCTATTTCCAAGTATTTTACTTGTCTTCTATTTTCTATTCTGCTTTATTCTATACTTGGGATTTCTGCAGTCTATGTCTCTGTTTCCTTACCAGAAGGATATCATCTCTACATGTCTCTAGCAATGTCTAACGCTATTATTTTATATCCCATTACTACTAAACTAGTACTTTATCTCTTCATCGTTTCATCTAGACAACTTTTCTTTTAAATCTCTCACTTAAGGTTATTTTCCTCTTCCATTATGCTCTTATACTATATTCAAAGGCTTTATGTTTCAATCTCCCTTCACTACACATACACTTGTTTCCAAAAGTATCTCGAGGCGGACATCGAGGTCCATTTTTATTACTGTGTCTGACGAGGGCTGGGAGGGTGGGGCTTGTCCTGGAGTTTTTTGGACTCTTTTATGTTTTTTTTTTTTACACTATGAAAATATATCACCATCAGTATTGAATTCTCTTATCACTTTATATTCCCTTCTTACTATTTCCATATTCTTTCTCTTAGCTCTAAATCATGCTACTGAGGTTAATGGTGGTTCGTTCTTCTGGCTGCTTTCTAGATTTATGCTCTCTGCTCTAACTATAAGCCATAGCTTTGCTATCTAATCTTCATGTCCACACTGGTACTCCTTATTAAATCCTGAGTCTCTCCTATCTCATAAGTCTGTCATTTTGAACTTACGTAGACTTCTACTGGTGTTGATCTGATCTATGGATTTCTTCATAGTACTGGGATCTTGCCAACTTCGACTTGTGTCAGATTCTTTCTCTTTTATCCTTAAAACCTCATTGGTTCCTTTCTGGATAAACCTCTTCTCGAGATCTGCTATCCCTGTCTCAAAATACAGTATTATATGTATTGGGCTTTCGTTACGATTACCTTTATCTTAGTTGGTAGAGAATGAGGAAGGAATCCACATATCACTAGATATCGGCCTCCTTGTTCTGATACTCTGTATCCTGATAAGGTCTATTATTCATGCAAGATAAATATGAAATTGGCTCCATCAGGAAAGTTTGTTTAACTGGTATAACTGAGGGATGAAAATCTAGATAGGTCAGGGCTTTGTCTATCAGATTTTTAGGTTTAAACAACTAAGTATTTCCACTAATGACCTCCATTTATCTACTTATGGGCATGAATTTGAAAATCTGGAATTCTCTAAATCCTTTTTGGCATCTAATATTCATTGGAACTACCATATCTATTTCTGGTTTCTTTCCTCTCTTATACTTCTTACTATTCTTTGATATTCAGAGTACTTGCAATCTAATCCTTTTTGGCATCTAATATTCATTGGAACTACCATATCTATTTGTGGTTTCTTTCCTCTCTTATACTTCTTACTATTCTTTGCTATTCGGAGTACTTTCTATCTATACGGGATATTCATAGTCTATAGGTTTAGCTTGAAGGAACTTCCTAAGGAATGAAGGATTCTTATAGAAGAGAAGAAACCTTATGTAGATCTATTTGGCATTCTTACTCTTACTCAAGCTTAATATATCCCATTTACTGCTATAGGTCCTAGCATTCTCTTTATCCTCTATTTTTGTATCTTTCCCACTTATTGACTCTGGTTACTTGAATATCTATATATATTTTTCCTTATTTTTCTTTATAGCTTTTTATTCCTTCTTTCCTGGATGGGTATCCTTAGAACTTTACTATTTCTTTCTGTTTCTTTAATTTTTTTTATATCTGGCTGCTTAAACATCTATGCATATTTTATTCCTTTCTTATAGCTTTCATTTCTTACTTCCTTAAATACTTGTATTTTCTAGTTTCATAGCTTAACTTGATCCTTTACTAATAATTTCGAATAGTCATGGAATGATTCGTAACTAGAGCAAGAATTAGGGTTACTTATTGGGAAGAAATTCGGGTAGCCTCGAGAATGCTTACTAACCTGTCTATGGAGCTTGAATGTTGGACAATTATGACCCATAGCATCACTATTTATAAAATACATTGTGGTTTTTGTACAAATTAACTATGTGACAAAGGAAATTGCTATTTTATCATTTTGTAATTGGATTACTTGAATATATATAAAAGATAAAAGTCCTTATGATTAGTTTCGGATTAAAAAGATATGAGACAATATTAATCCACGAACGGTTTAATAATTAAATATCCCTAGTCGTAGTATTATCGAGATTGGACATCGATAATGCAGAATAGACTAGTATTACACTTGTGTGCGTTATGGAAGCTTAATGGCATAGTTCTCATATATTTAAGTATTGGATAGTTATGCAAGTATGATAGGAGGTTTTGTTAGCCGTTGGACCGGGAACAGCTTCGCTCTGGATAGACCCATCAGAATCCCATTGGTAGTATGACTATGTGTCTATGGGAATCCACATCAGGGTAGGTGTATGTGGTCTTAACCTGAGACCTGCATCGCTAATACTTGCGACAATCAGTACGCTTTGGTTTTGGTCGTCTGGGGCTTTAACAGGTTCTGTGTACGCCTCTTCTGGGTTTACTGAGAATCGTAGTGTATTGGGTGTGATGTCAAGATGGAAGTATCACTTCAGTCATATGGAGAAGATGATCACGCAGAGATACATAACTAGTACTCTAATATGCTGCAGCTATCAGGATAATATGACTAGGTCGTGATTATCCGATTACAGAGACTGGTTGCTTGTGATCTGATATATGCTTCGTACGGGGCATACACAATTCCAGCCCCAGGCCTAACATGTGACATCAGATACTGGATCGTAATACGTAATACATAGTATACTATGCCTGATATAGATTATATATTCTTCGTTGAATATTTATGGAGAATTGGGTAGGCACGGTGCTTTGCTAGAAGCCAACCATGTCTTATAAATCGGTGAGAACGTGGTACGCGGTACGCACATGTCGGATAGTCCGACAACCGGATTTACTACCAACATATCCAAGGATCTCCTGGGTCGCTTCTCAAAGATTCACCGATGACATTTGACTCGAACGGAATTAATCTTGGATTAATTATGAGAGAGAAAAAATTAATCTGGGATTAATTGTGGGATTAATTGCGGCAAGAATTTATCTGGGATAAAATTCATATAGAAGAGAGAATGCTTTGGAATTAATCGATTAAATAATATATTAGATATATTAATTGAAATCAGATTTCAATGCGGAATTAAAATTAGATTTTAATTCGGGCAAACGAATTAATTTAGAATTAATTCGCAAGCGACTTTCATCATAATTTTGCTAGGCATTATTATTTCACTAAATTGGATTTAATTACGTCGCGACGGAAAATTCGTTTAGTTCGGAATTAAATGAACCCGGGCCCGAGCGAAGTTGCGTGTTGAGTTAGCCGACTTAAATTTGGAATTTAAAAGTGGTGGGACCCACTTCACTTACATCAACTTGTTGGACATGTGATGGAAGTGGTTAGGCTTGAATTATGGATTTGATTTGTTGGCAAGTAAGGCTTGGCTTTACTTATAAAACACTCAAACCAAATCCAACACACAACCTTTGTATAAATTAAAGCAAGTCAACTTTGGAAGTAAGACAAGTTACTATTCACAGCAAACTCTCTTCTTCTTCTTTTGCTCATTGTCGTGAGCTTCTTCCTTCTCCATTTAAGTTTTGTTGCAAAATTTTATTAAGCTAGCACTTTAAAGGAGTCAAAGAAGGTGATTGGAAAACTCACCCTTGGGTTGGAAACACTCAAAGAAATCTTGGAGCTTCCTACAAACATACAAAATTTTTAAAAATCCTACATCTGATCAATGTAAGTTTTTCCGCAACTCTCTTGATTATTCACACACATATCATGACTTAGAGATCCTTGGCATGTCTAGGACACTAACAATAGTATCAGAGCCTTTTCTAAGCATGATTTGGGTTTAGGGTTTATATACTTGATTTAGGGATTTTATGCTTTGAGCTTTCAAATGCCTAAATTGGTTGTTTGGTTATGGTTATAAGATGATAACTTGGAGTTATGCATGATTGATTTTGTGTAAATTAATTAGATTAATTTTCCCCAAATTTATTACCTTGGCCGAATCTACCCTAATATATGCTCATGGTGATTTTTTGAAAATTAGACAATTGGATGTGTTGTTGGCATGAAATGTATGTTAGATGTTGATTTAATTGGATTGAAATCAAATTACTTGATAATTTCTTGTCAATGCCGTGAGCCTAAGCGTGTTGGAATGAATTGTTTTGCTTTAATTTGTGTTGGACATGAATTGAAATGTAAAGATTGATTAGTTAAATTAATTAGTATTTTGGAAATATTAGATTAATTGATTAATTGTACTAATTACACTTTAATTAAAATTAATATGATATTTGGAATATTATGTTAATAAATATTAGTCTTTAAATTGGATTGGGCTAAATTTGTTGTAATTGGGCTTAATGGGCTTGGTTGGCCAATCATGGTTTTGGACAATTGGATTGGATCCAAATTGGGCCTAAAACCATTTCCATAAAGTCCAAATATAACTTTTGGGCCTTTAATAATTTAATTGGGCCTAAATTGATTTTTTGGCAAAAGGGTGATTCCTTATTGGGCCTTGGCATTTTGGATTGGATCCATATTGGCCAAAGCCCATGCCTTAAGAATTAATTGAAAGCCCATTGGACTTTAATTAAAATAGTATTGGATACTAATTGGGCATTTAAAACCCATTAAGATTGGATTTGGAATTCAAGTCTAAAAGGCACTATTATAAGTGTAATTATTTAATTTGGAATTAAATACGAATTAGTATTGGATACAAATTAAATTGGATTTAATATTGTAGTTCGATATAATTCAAGAATACGTACTTTGAGTATTTATTCTTAAACGAGTTGGACTCGCGCAAATCAAATCGTTGTTTGAACATTGGATGGTCATTAATTCAAAGATTAATTAATTGGATTAGATTGATTGAATAACATGCTTTGTGTGAATACATGGATGTATTTGTATGAATAATGTATATCAGATGGATATTAGAAGAGTGAGAGCAATTTTGGAAATTGTTGTAATAAATTTAGAATTTATTAAATTGGACCTGCGTGTCCAGCCTATTATCTCTTTACTCTTTGTATTTCTCTTCTCACCAATTCCTTTCATTGTAAATGAGGTTTCTTTAAAGTATTATGTAATTGGGTAGAAGTATGAATAGTTCTAGCGGGAGAGAGGAAAGAGAGAGATTTGTTCTAGGAACAAAGTTTGTTATATATCCATCCACATATCGTTATTAATTTATTCTCGCCTTATTATGCAATTTCGTTTAATACTTGCCAAATACGCGCTTTTAAATTATTTTCGTCATTATATATTTATATTAGTTGGACTAATATTTTATTGTTTTCTTTGAACAGATGGACTGTACCATAACTTCATTTGTAGTTGATTATATAGTTGGACTATAGTAATCATTACATTTGACTGTACCCGATATCGTTGATTGAATAGTTAGACTATTGCAATCAAGATGACTAGAAAGATTAGTGTCAGAGACATCGTCATGGGCGATAATGTCTTTAACGGCTCCAATTTTCTAGACTGGGAGATGAATCTCAGGATTGTCTTGGGAGCCGAGAAGTTGCTCTATGTAATAGACAGACCTCTCGGGCCTGAGCATGGACATGAGCGGGTTGTTGATCATGAGCTTTGGAAGACTCACAATGATGACAACTCAACTACTCAGTCTGTCATGCTTGCCGCAATGACCCCTCAATTTCGTCGTCAAAACAAGGGATTGGATCCCTACAACATGATGTTGAAATTGAAGGACCTTCATAGATCTAACCTTAGATCTCAGAAGTATGAATTTCAGAAGAAGCTCTTTCACTCTAGCATATCTGTCGAGCACTATATGTCACAGATGATTGCTGACATCGAACAGCTAGAGACTTCCATAGATTTGATCTTACAGTCTCTGTCTGACTGCTGGGGCGGGTTCATCAGAACTACAATATGATGAACCAAGATAAGACTCTTAGAGAGTTGATAACGATGCTGAAAGAGGAAGAGCTAGAGCTTCTGAAGGACAAGAAACGCGAGGCGCATTTCACTTCGATATCTCAGAAGGCCAAGGCTTGGCCGAAAGCTTCTGGAGGTGTGAAGAAGAAGAAAAGAAAAGTCAAGGCCAAATCATCTAAGTCTTCTGGGAAGGAAAATGACAAATCCCAAGATGTCTGCCTACAGTGTGGCAAACGGGGTCACTGGAAGCGTGACTGTCGTGAGTACAAGGCGCACATGAAGGAAGTGAATGCAGGCAAGGCTCCGGCTTCAGGTATGTTTGTTATTGAAATAAACATGTCTACTTCTAGTTTTAAGAATTGGATTTTTGATTTTGGATGTGGTACTCATATATGTACTGATGTGCGGAATCTGCAGATTAGCAGGAGACTGGCTTCAGGCGAGATTGACCTACGAGTTGGAAACGGGACCGGAGTCGCTGTTTTGGCTGTAGGGACTTATGTTTTGGAACTGCCCTCGGGGCATGTACTTACTTTATCAGACTGTTATTATGTACCTAGTTTGACTAGAAACATTATCTCTGTATCTTGTTTGACCCAATGTGGGTATACTTTTGTATTCCGAAACAGTGGGTGTTTTGTTTATAAAAATGATCTTGAGATATGTACTACTGATGCTAATAATGGTCTTTATATTTTGAATATAAATGAATCTCAAACATATAACATGACAAACAAAAGGCTCAAATTGAGTAAAACAGATGAAACTTATCTGTGGCATTCTCGTCTGGGACACATTAACAAGACTTGTATATCCACACTTTCGAATAGTGGATACTTGGATGGATTTGATCCTAACTCATATGACGTCTGCGAATCTTGTTTATTAGGTAAAATACCTAAAACACCTTTTAGCGGTAAAGGTGTTCGTGCCACTGAACTGTTAGCCCTCGTTCATAGTGACGTATATGGGCCCATGTCTAGCCAGGATAGAGGTGGATATGAATACTTCGTAACCTTTACGGATGATGCATCGCATTATGGTTATGTGTATCTTATGAGACACAACTCGGAAACTTTTGAGAAATTCAAAGAGTTTCGACACGAAGTAGAAAAACAGACCGGCAAAAGTATTAAAACATTACGGTCAGACCGTGGTGGAGAATACTTGAGCAATGAGTTTCTCGATTACTTGAAAGAATATGGTATTCTTTCACAGTGGACTCCTCCTGGAACACCACAACTGAATGGAGTATCTGAATGGAGAAACCAAACTTTGTTGGACATGGTAAGGTCAATGATGAGTCGCACTAAGCTACCAATTTCTTTCTAGGGATATGCATTGAACAGTGCAAAACTTATTTTGAATAAGGTTCTGTCAAAGTCTGTTGGACAGACTCCATATGAAATATGGACAGGAAAGAAACTGGGTTTCTCATTCCTGAAGATTTGGGGATGCTTGGCATACGTTAAACATTTGGATGGTACCAAACTAGAACCCAAATCAGATAAGTGCTTATTTGTAGGTTATCCTAGGGAAACCAAAGGATATTACTTCTACAACCCACAAGAGAACAAGGTATTTGTTGCTCTCCATACGGTTTTCCTCGAAAAGGAATTCCTAAATGCAGTGGTAAATGGGAGGAAAGTAGAACTCGATGAAAATCGTAGTGATACTGTTCCTGGCACAGACTCCCTTACGGAACACGAACAGTTCACCAGGGATGAGACTGTACCATAATCTTCTAATACACAAGAACCGCGTAGGTCGGAGAGAATCAGAAAATAACATGAGAGTTATGAGTTTCTGATCTCGCCTCATGTAGATATTAATCTTATTGAGGATAATGAGCCAACTACGTATGAAGAAGCGTACAAGGTATCGACTCTGCTTTATTGCAAGCTGCTATAAAGTCCAAAATGGATTCCATGTATACCAACCAAGTTTGGACACTGGTTGATGCACCAGAAGGCTTTAAGCTGATTGGTTTTAAATGGGTCTTCAAGAAGAAGACAGACATGTATGGCAACATACAAACGTACAAAGATAGGCTTGTAGCGAAATGGTATCGTCAACGACATGGTGTCGATTACGACGAAACTTTTTCACCTGTTGCCATGATTAAATTCATTCGGATAATACTTGCTATTGCTGCATATTTCGATTATGAAATATGGCAGATGGACGTCAAAACCACTTTCCTTAATGGAAACCTTTTGGATGATGTTTATATGCAACAGCCTGACGATTTTTTCGTGCCAAAACATGCAAACAAGGTTTGCAAGTTAAATCGATTCATTTATAGATTGAAGCAATCATCGCGTTCTTGGAACCAACATTTTGATGAGATCATAAAAGAATATGATTTCATTCAAAACGAAGATGATTCTTGTGTATATAAGAAGGTTAGTGGGAGCACACTGACATTCATTGTCCTTTACGTTGATGATATATTGCTTATTGGCAATGACATTCCCATGCTACAATTGGTGAAAGCTTGGCTTTCATTAAAATTCTCCATGAAAGATCTGGGAGAAGTAGCCGTTATTATGGGAATAAGGATCTACCGGGATAGATCTAGAAACTTGCTTGGACTCTCCCAGAGCTCGTACATTGACAAAGTATTGAAGAGATTCAACATGGATCAGTCTAAGAGGGGACTACTTCCAGTGTCACTGATGAGCGGAAAATATATCAATATTTACCGCCCCTTTAACTTAATATTTTGTTTAGTTTCTCGGGTTTGATGAACGTTTTGATGTGTTTTAGTTTATTTTGCAGATAAAATAATATTGGGTCTCAATGAAATCATTTAGGATGAAATATGGGTCAAATAAGGGCAATTATTGGACTTGATATTTTAATTTTGGAGATTGGAAACTTGAAAGGGCGTTTTGACGAAGTGCAGTTTTGGAAATTCCAGTTTTGCGCATCTGTCGTATTTTTGGCATAACTTTTTACTCAGATATCGGATTGAGCTGATTCAAGTTCTAGATTAATGAAGACGCAAAGATCTACAACTTTGAAAGACAAAATAATTTCGAATTCTGAAGATTTCATGCCCGATATTGATGAACCATCCACAAGTGTGTAGTGTGTAATTATTAAAGTCACTTTCAATCATTTTCAAAGCAAAAAATAAATTAATAAATAAATAATAAAAATTATCAAATCATCACCAAACATGATAAGAGATTAGTGGAGCAATTAATAATGGATTTGGTGGAGCAATTAGTGGAGCAATTAGTGGAGCAATTAATAATTGATTTGGTGGATGATTTGATGGAGGCAAAATTTTGCCTATAAATATCAAGCCATTTCATTTGTAAAATTCATACTTTCTTCTAAGGAATTCCTTAAGAATACTAAGAAGATTGTATAGTGTTTGTTTATTTATAGCTTTTAGTAATTAATTTCCGCTTTCGCACTTTCTTTTCTTTACTTTTCAGTTTTTACTTTCCGCAATTTACTTTTATGCACAGTACTTTTCTTTCTTTAATTTTCAGCAATTTACTTTTCAGCAATTTACTTTCAGCAATTTACTTTCAGCATTTACTTTTCAGCAATTTACTTTTCAGCTTTTACTTTATGTCTTTTACTTTTCAGCACTTTTATTTTATGTCTTTTATTTTTAAGTTTTTACTAGCCCTAGTTATGTGTTAGTTATCTGGGGTTGTGATGAATTCTAATATCACCGGTTTATAAGGGGTTATTTTATAGTTTGGGTAATTTAAAGGTTTACTTATTAAGTCTTAAGCTTAATGCTTCTTGTTGTCTGATCACCAATAAGATTGATGTGGTAAATCTAAAATGAACTAGACATAGGGATTTTAGGTTTCAGCCTTAGACTTAATAACCCACGATCTTCCTTGAGGATAGATAACCCTTTAATAGATTTCCTTACAGGATAGACATATACCTGTCGGGCGGGGGTAGCCATAATTGGAACTTAAACTTAATGAATCCAGATAATTTGGTTGACATAGACATATGGTTCAATTGGGTTAAACTGGGTATTTGCGTCTGACCATCGACAGAGGCTTTTGCATAATTTAGTGTTCCAGGTTAGTAAACCGATTTATTACACAAACATAAAATAATCACTTCATCTTTTAAAAGATATTAGAATGATTCACAACCCTAGATCTTTGTGTCTTTTGTTATTTTCCTTAGTATTTTCTTTTGTCTTTTTATTTATTTATTTATTGTGCAAAACCACATTCAACCAATCAAACAATCATTCTCTTCTCCATTTAATTAGATATTTGTAAATAAATAGATTCAATAATTAATAACAACAATAGGAATTAAGTCCTTGTGGGATCGATATTTTTATACTACTTGAACGATACGTGCGCTTGCGTTATACGTGTGTGTTTACGCTGGTCAAGTTTTTGGCGCCGTTGCCGGGGACTTATATTTCTTGAGTTATTAATTTTGAAGCTATCTAATTTACCTGTATCTAATTTTCTTTATTTTTATCTGTAATTTTTATTTCTTTCTTTTATTTTCATGTGGTTAAACAATGGAACACTATTGGGAGATTGAAAGATCAAGAGCTTTACAAGAAGATACACCCCACATCTGGGAGCAACAGTCCGGTTTTCTGAGGCCTGTTGTCCAGCCCAATGATTATCACTGGATGCCAGAATCAAGTAATATTACATTTGCTAATCAGAATGCAATGGAGAGATGTGAGATATGTGACGGTAACCACCCAAGTAATTATTGCGAGTACAACTACAATCCAGGGTGGCAGAGCTATCAAAATCCTTCATGGTACGAAGAACCATCATATTTTCCATCTTATCCACCATCCACCTATGATTTTTATCAAGAACCAGAACAATCAGAGGAAGAATCATTGGTTGACATGCTCAAAGATTGGTTCCAGAAACGGGACAAAAAGTTGGATACAATGCTTGAAACATGCCAGAATCAATTTGAAAGTATTCAGAAACAATCAGCATCAATTCAGAGAATGACAGATCAAATGAGACAATTCACAGAAAACCAAAACTACATACCTCAAGAATCAATTTCAGATGACACTGATAAAGCCTTCAAATACCAATCATTTCACAATGACACTTCAGCAGAGAAGGAGGCTGAGCAGTATCAACAACCAGAGGTATCAGTTCAGGAACCCGAATCGGCAAAGTCTCGATTTGATTTCTATTATTCAGATTCTGACGAGGATGAAGCTGAAATATTTGTACCAACTGCATCAAAAATTGAGGATGGAATTCTGTATCCCCAAAATGAAGATCTTGGAGATTCCATTGCACAAATGTTTGAAGAAAATCTTCCTGAACCATCCATTCCAGTCATATCAGAGGATGAAGACCTAAAATCTGACATTTCTTTATATCCTCAGGTTGACAATTTTGAAACATGTATATCACAGATGACAGATGAAGAACTGAATACAGAAATTTTAAAAGACATCTGTGAAGAAAATATGGAGCAAGAAACAGAGCAAATGGAGGAGCAAATGTCTGACCTTAATAAAGATCCAGAGCATTCAGGAGAAACATCGTTGTTTTGGGGAGTACAAATCAAAGATATCGCCCAGAAGCTTGACAGAATGGAACTTCCATTCCAAGTCAAACATCATACGAGACCTCCTGATTTTCTTTCTTTCTTTGCAGGAATCACTGGAACAACAATGATTAAAAAGGTGGCACGAGCACTGAATGAGACAAAACTCTTTTTGCCACTTTTCCCTTTGGAAGAGACCATTCAAAAGCAACGCTCACGGGATTGTCTTTAATCGGACATCCAAAACGACATTGAAACCTCCTTAACAGATGAATTTCAGTCACGTCTGGCTGAAGACGAAAAATTTAGCGCTAGCAGGGAGGCAACCCATGCAAATTGTTGTAATTTGTTTTCAGATTTTGTGTGAACTTTTTAATTTTGTGTGTTATTTTTGTAGGGAAAGGCACAAACGAAGCATTTTAAGACATAAGTAATTGTTTTTGGCAATCAAAGATGAGAAACAATTCATTAGCGATGGCTGAATAAGGAATGAAATCTTGAGACACATCCTAATGAATTTATACTAAGCGAGTGGCGTATTGCGTACTCAATTTCGTTGCCTTAATTATTGCTTTGATTCACTTTTCTATTGTAATTATCTTTATTTTCGTAGACAGGATCCATACTTTTTGACCTTTCACGATCTCTTTTGTTGTTTAGCTAACAATCGTCCTTTGGAAGATATTAGTGTTATTATTACTCACCATTTTTCAGGTACTATAAATTCAGCCCGTCATTGCACATTTGAAGGCATCTAGAGTTGAAAAAGAAAAACACATAAAAAAAATGGAAGCTACTTCAAGAAGACGAGTTGAAAATATCTGTGTGTTTTGCGGTACTAGTGTTGGTACTAAGCCACAATACGTAGAAGCAGCACAAGAATTGGGTCGAGTCTTAGCTGCAAGAAATATGCACTTAATATATGGCGGAGGCAATCTCGGACTTATGGGGATCGTTTCAAAGGCTGTACAGGAAGGAGGCAGTCATGTTTTGGGAATCATCCCAAAACCTTGGCAGAGGCAAATCTTATTGGATCATCAAACGGAGAGGAACTGATCGTGCCAGGTATGTCTGAACGACTGGTAGAAATGATTAACCGTGCTGATGCTTTTATCGCTTTACCAGGTGGCTTGGGCACATTGGAGGAAATTTTTATAGTTCTATCTTGGGCGAACCTGAACATACACCAGAAACCGCTTGGACTGCTTAACGTTGATGGATTTTATGATTTTCTTTGTGTGTTTCTTGATGATGCTCGGAGAAATGGGTTCGTGTCAAAACCTATGAAAGAACTCCTCTTCACTGCCAGAACTGCTTCAGATCTAATAGACCAACTCATAGCCTATGAACCACAAGTTGACCCAATCCTTTCAAAGATAAATTGGTCCGAGGACGATCGTGGTAAGAGGCGTCGGATTAATCTGGATCTTAACCTTTAATTTCCTATAGATTTCAGCTAACCAGGTACGACCTTCTTAACTCTCCTTTTACTGTTTAAGACATTGGGGACAATGTCTCATTTAGGTTTGGGGGAGGGAATTAGTTGATTAGTACCTTGTTTTTAGTTGTTTTTAGTTGTGTGTTGTTTTTATTTTTAGTCCAAAATTTTTCGAAAAATACAAAAAAAATTGAAAATTTTTCAAAAATTACAAAAATATTTTACGTTTTTGTGTTTTTATTTTGACTAAAAGGGTGAAATTTGTAAAAGGTAGCTGAGTAAGGAGTTTCCACTCCTGAGACGTATCTCAAACCTATTTCGAAACAAGTTAATTTTTGTTTATTTCATTTTGAATTATTTAATTTGTGAATTCTCCTTAAAACGGACTAAAAAGAATCTTCATATGTTTAGTTAGCAGATATTATCAACATATATAGTAACATACGGACATGAACTAAAATTGAAAAGTTTGTAATATTCAGTACTCTAGTTTAATTGGAGGAAACATCTCAAAAAGCAATGGAGTAAAAAAAAAAAAAAAAAAAAAAAAAAAAAACGTCCAAGATCCGAGTTATTAAGTTTGTAAGGGTGTTTTAACACCTAGTGCCCTAAAACCAACTGGTTTGGGAGTCACTGGCCCAAAGCTCGTTACATGGATCAAAGATGCTGCAAAATATATATATATATCTGAAGTCTGGGTAATTAAGTCCGTAGGGGTGTCTTAACACCTGGTGCCCTAAAGCCAACTGGTTTGGGAGCCACCGACCCAACACTCGTTACATAGATGGTAGATATTGTATATAAATAAAAAATAGAGAAAAATCAAAGAAAAAATCAGAAAAATGAGAAAAATTATTCCATTGCTGCAAAAAAAAAGATGTGAAATCTGATAGAACTTTAGGACAAAAATATTACTCTCTTATCAACTGCACTTATGACTGTTGTGGGCAAAAATGAGTGTTTAATATTTTGTTGGCTGTGTATATGAAGAATGGTAAAAATAATCGGAGAATTTACTTATTCTGTAATTTAGAATGAAACAAAACAACTATTGACTTGGAGTAGAAGTTTCACCTGATTAGTCACTAACTTCTTTATTCTATTTTCTCTTGTCTTTTTGCTTTTGTGTGCATTAGTTTTACTATCTTTTTACTTTTGTAAAACGTTTGTGGGTATCGTTGCTGTAAGCCATCACGAGACTATAACTCGTCCACTAGGGACACCTAGGGGTTTAAAGGCTTGTTGCATATGCTAAATGCAACCGTGATCCCTACGAAAGTGGCTTAGTTTAATTTTAATTTTATTTTGTTTTTTTTGCTCGAGGACTAGCAAAATGTTAGGTTTGGGGGTGTGATGAGCGGAAAATATATCAATATTTACCGCCCCTTTAACTTAATATTTTGTTTAGTTTCTCGGGTTTGATGAACGTTTTGATGTGTTTTAGTTTATTTTGCAGATAAAATAATATTGGGTCTCAATAAAATCATTTAGGATGAAATATGGGTCAAATAAGGGCAATTATTGGACTTGATATTTTAATTTTGGAGATTGGAAACTTGAAAGGGCGTTTTGACGAAGTGCAGTTTTGGAAATTCCAGTTTTACGCATCTGTCGTATTTTTGGCATAACTTTTTACTCAGATATCGGATTGAGCTGATTCAAGTTTCAGATTAAAGAAGACTCAATGATCTACAACTTTTAAAGACAAATAATTTCGAATTCTGAATATTTCATGCCCTATATTGATGAACAATCCAGAAGTGTGAGTGTGTAATTATTAAAGTCACTTTCAATCATTTTCAAAGCAAAAAATAAATTAATAAATAAATAATAAAAATTATCAAATCATCACCAAACATGATAAGAGATTAGTGGAGCAATTAATAATGGATTTGGTGGAGCAATTAGTGGAGCAATTAATAATTGATTTGGTGGATGATTTGATGGAGGCAAAATTTTGCCTATAAATATCAAGCCATTTCATTTGTAAAATTCATACTTTCTTCTAAGGAATTCCTTAAGAATACTAAGAAGATTGTATAGTGTGTTTATTTATAGCTTTTAGTAATTAATTTCCGCTTTCGCACTTTCTTTTCTTTACTTTTCAGTTTTTACTTTCCGCAATTTACTTTTATGCACAGTACTTTTCTTTCTTTAATTTTCAGCAATTTACTTTCAGCAATTTACTTTCAGCAATTTACTTTCAGCATTTACTTTTCAGCAATTTACTTTTCAGCTTTTACTTTATGTCTTTTACTTTTCAGCACTTTTATTTTATGTCTTTTATTTTTAAGTTTTTACTAGCCCTAGTTATGTGTTAGTTATCTGGGGTTGTGATGAATTCTAATATCACCGGTTTATAGGGGGGTTATTTTATAGTTTGGGTAATTAAAGGTTTACTTATTAAGTCTTAAGCTTAATGCTTCTTGTTGTCTGATCACCAATAAGATTGATGTGGTAAATCTAAACTGAACTAGACATAGGGATTTTAGGTTTCAGCCTTAGACTTAATAACCCACGATCTTCCTTGAGGATAGATAACCCTTTAATAGATTTCCTTACAGGATAGACATATACCTGTCGGGCGGGGGTAGCCATAATTGGAACTTAAACTTAATGAATCCAGATAATTTGGTTGACATAGACATATGGTTCAATTGGGTTAAACTGGGTATTTGCGTCTGACCATCGACAGAGGCTTTTGCATAATTTAGTGTTCCAGGTTAGTAAACCGATTTATTACACAAACATAAAAAATCACTTCATCTTTTAAAAGATATTAGAATGATTCACAACCCTAGATCTTTGTGTCTTTTGTTATTTTCCTTAGTATTTTTTTGTCTTTTTATTTATTTATTTATTGTGCAAAACCACATTCAACCAATCAAACAATCATTCTCTTCTCCATTTAATTAGATATTTGTAAATAAATAGATTCAATAATTAATAACAACAATAGGAATTAAGTCCTCGTGGGATCGATATTTTTATACTACTTGAACGATACGTGCGCTTGCGTTATACGTGTGTGTTTACGCCGGTCAGTCACATGGCGTCTCTCTATCTAAGGACATGAGTCCTAAAACTCATGATGAGAGAGATAACATGAGTCGGATCCCGTTCTCTTATGCAGTCGGATCGATCATGTATGCCATGATATGTACGCGACCCGATGTCTCGTATGCTTTGAGTATGTGCAGTCGCTATCAGACCGATCCAGGAGATTGTCACTGGATTGCTGTTAAGAACAACCTTAAGTATCTTAGACGAACTAAGGATGCCTTCTTAGTCTATGGAGATGGAGACGACTCTAAGTCGCAATCTGGGTATATATTTTGTTTGAACAATGGAGCAGTGAGCTGGAAATCTTCCAAGCAAGAGACTGTTTCTTATTCAACAACAGAAGTGGAATATATCACTGCAGCTGAGGCAGCAAAAGAAGCAGTTTGGATCCGAAAATTCTTAATTGGATTAGGAGTTGTTCCGTTAGCAGCTGAGGCTGTTCCTTTGTATTGTGACAATAACGGGGCTATAGCGCATGCTAAGGAACCACGGTCTCATCAATGATCCAAGCATGTACTTTGACGTTTCCATCTGATTCGTGAGATCATACATCGTGGCGATGTGAAGATCGAAAAGATCGCTTCATATGACAACATTGCAGATCTGCTGACGAAAGCTATTTCTCAACAAAATTTTGAGCGATACGTACATAGTTCAGGTGTTACTTACTTGAGTGATTTGCTATGAGCCAAGTGGGAGATTGTTGGACAATTATGACCCATAACATCACTATTTGTAAAAGACATTGTGGTTTTTATACAAATTAAGTATATGTGACAAAGGAAATTACTATTTTATCATTTTATAATTGGATTACTTGAATATATATAAATGATAAAAGTCCTTAATATTAGTTCCGGATTTATAAGATATAAGACAGTATTAATCCATGAACAGTTTAATCATTAAATATCTATAGTAATAATATTATCGAGATTGGACATCGATAATGCGGAATAGACTAGTATTACATTTGTGCTTGTTATGGAAGCTACGACATAGTTCTCATATATTTAAGTATTGGATACTTATGCAAGTGTGATAGGAGGTTCTGTTAGCCGTTGGACCGGGAACAGCTTCGCTCTGGATAGACCCCTCAGAATCTCATTGGTAGTATGACTATGTGTCTATAGGAATCTGGATCAGGGTAGGTGTATGTGGTCTTAACTTGAGACTTGGATCGCTAATACTTATGACAATCAGTACGTTTTGGTTTTGGTCGTCCGGGACTTTAAAATGTTCTGTGTACGCCTCTTCTGGGTTTACTGAGAATCGTTGTGTATTGGGTGTGATGTCAAGATGGAAGTATCACTTCAGTCATATGAAGAAGATGATCACGCAGGGATACATAACTAGTACTCTAATATGCTGCAGTTATCGGGATAATATGACTAGGTCGTGATTATCCGATTACAGACACTGGTTGCTTGTGATCCGATATATGCTTCGTACGGGGCAGACACAATTCCAGCCCCAGGCCTAGCATGTGACATCAGATACTGGATTGTAATATGCAGTACATAGTATATTATGCCTGATATAGATTATATATTCTTCGTTGAATATTTATGGAGAATTGGGTAGGCACGGTGCTTTGCTAGAAGCCAACCATGTCTCGTAAATCGGTGAGAACGTGGTACGCGATACGCACATGTCGGATAGTCCGACAACCAGATTTACTGCCAACAAATCCAGGGATCTCTTGGGTCGCTTCCCAAAGATTCACCGATGACATTTGACTCGAACAGGATTAATCTAGGATTAATTATGAGAGAGAGAAAATTAATCTGGGATTAATTGCGGCAATAATTTATCTGGGATAAAATTCATATAGAAGAGAGAATGCGATTAATTTGAAATTAATCGATTAAATAATATATTAGAGATATTAATTGAAATCGGATTTCAATGCGGAATTAAAATTAGATTTTATTTCAGGCAAATGAATTAATTTGGAATTAATTCGCAAGCGACTTTCGTAATAATTTTGCTAGGCATTATTATTTAATTTAATTGGATTTAATTACGTCGCGACGAAAAATTCGTTTAGTTCGGAATTAGATGAACCCAGGCCCGAGTGAAGTTGCGTGTTGAGTTAGCCAACTTAAATTTGGAATTTAAAAGTGGTAAAACCCACTTCACTTACATCAACTTGTTGGACATGTGATGGAAGTGGTTAGGCTTGAATTATGGATTTGATTTGTTGGCAAGTAAGGCTTGACTTTACTTATAAAACACTCAAACCAAATCTAACACACAACCTTTGTATAAATTAAAGCAAGCCAACTTTGGAAGTAAGACAAGTTACTATTCACAGCAAACTCTCTCTTCTTCTTTTGCTCATTGCCGTGAGCTTCTTCCTTCTCCATTGAAGTTTTGTTGCAAAATTTCATTAAGCTAGTACTTTAAAGGAGTCAAAGAAGGTGATAGGGAAACTCAACCTTAGGTTGGAAACACTCAAAGAAAGCTTGGAGCTTCCTACAAACATACAAAATTTTGAAATCCTACATCCGATCAATGTAAGTTTTTCCACAACTCTCTTGATTATTCACACACATATCATGACTTAGAGATCCTTGGCATGTCTAGGACACTAATTTTGAGGACGTTCTCGAGGATTGGATACTGGAGAGGTAGTGCCTTATATACTAGTATTCCGGGCATACTGCGTATACAAGACCCCATCACTCTGTCCGCTGCAGTCATTGACTCCCTAGACCATGCTCTGATACCATCTTTGTAACATCCTCCAATCCGTAGATGCTATCGGCAGGGAATATGCCGTACTATCCCCATGAGCCTCTAACTCACTGACTGTATACAATACTAAAAACTCATCTCAAATATAACTTAAGTAAGGGACCAATGCCCCAACTTAATTTAACATACCTACATTATTTTACTCATGTCATGTTCTCAATGGTTCTTCACAATACAACTCTAACAATGACTATTTAAACATATCACATAATGCAATCTTTACTATCCAATGTTCATGATGCATGACTTTACATGACTCTGGCTGGACTGTAACTTAATCTGGTGGACTCAGACCCTCTTATGACTGTCAAAAGTATCCATCCTCCCGAGCTTGTCCTCCGGGTACACCTGCAAAACAAGAAACTGTGAGTGGGGGGGTTAGACCGTTTGAACGATCTAAGTGAGTGGATAGTTTTTTAAATAGGTACTAAAATTCTTTTGAAACATGATATAATTGATAGTGAACTTGGCTAATCCCTAAAAGCAAAAAGTAAGTTTGATATAAACAACAACATAATGAAAATTAACTTAAAAGGAAAGTGTCCACTCACTTATTTGGAATCTCACTTGTATTTCTTCGCTTATCGAAGGAATCATGGTTCATGTAACAACTTTTAATTGATAACTTTGGTTAGAAAGTGGGCTGGAAACATACTCTGAATTAAACTATGTTTATCCTTTCAATCGCTTTCATTATTATCTCAAAGCATATTGTACTTATATAATGATGTAAGATGTATACACGAACTGATATGAGGCCCTAAGGGTGGCCTCTAACATGCTGGAGTGAAGCTGGAATGATTTAAGACTGATTTGGGGAAATTTTTGGTCACGTCTCACAACCCAGGGCCTTGTGTGTCGCGACACGGACCATTCCAAAAATATATCTGGAAAAATTTCCAGTACGCGTCGTGACGCAGAGCCTTGTGCGTCACGACGCGCACGATTCTAGAAACATTCCTGGGAAATTTACCAGTAGGCGTCGTGACGCAATGCCAAATTCAGGCCCTAACTTCAATTCTCCATGCCTAGTTTACTCAACACCCATCCCACACTTCCATTTTACAATTTCTACTCATCAATTCTATTAACTTCAATGTAAATACTTACCTTTTTTTTCTTCTTTTATGAGAAAGGTACATCCCAAATACCTTGGGCTATCTGGTGTAGAATATTGTACCATCTAGTATCGAAATGTTTTTCGAAGATTTAGCCGACTGTTCACCAAAGTTATTTCATGAGGGTATATGTGTCCAAACATGATTTATATTATATGAAACTCATCCCATGATGTATTAGTAGTTAAGATTCTCGGTCATTACACGACTGCATTCGTTCCACCGAAGACATGTTATTAAATGCACAAGAATGGAACATTCCATTGTGGCCAAGTGGTTGTAATGGCTTGGGATTGCATTCGTTCTACCAAGACCATGTTGTTAAATGGCACAAGAGGGGATCATTCCCTTATGGCCAAGTGGTTGTAATGGCTTGGGGGTGCATTCGTTCCGCTGAGGCCATGTTGTTGAATGACATAAGAAGGGAATATTTTGTTATGGCCATGTGGTTGTAATGACTCAGAACTGTATTCTTTCCATCGAAGCCATGTTATTGAATGGCAAAAAGATGGATCATTCCCTTGTGGCTAAGTGGTTATAATGGCTCGAGGCTGTATTTATTATATCAATGCCATATTGTTGAACTATACAATAAGGGAATATTCCCTTGTGGCCAGGTTAATTGATTGGCTCGGGGATATATTACGTCCCGCCGAGGCACAGTTGATATGTGTTGGCATGGGGAGGGATCAATCTCTTGCAGCCAAGTGACTTACATGGCTTAGGGTCAGACTTTCTCCCATTATGCCTCTCTATCGGATCAGCTTAAGGCTGGGTTACGCCTCGCCGAAACTCTATTGTTGCGTGTTTGCCCGAGGATTAGAGTTATCCCTTGTTGCTTATTTTGTTTTGCAGTTCTCTACAAATCATCCCTCATTGGGATCACAGCATGTCAAGATCATGAATAAGCTCGAGATGGCACAAGATTAGCTTCTTCAAGCGGAGAAGTCAGTGGAAGGACTGACTAGAGTTAGCTCGGGCAACCTCTTTGGTCAGAGGAGTCCTAGTGGAAGAGATGGCCAAGTTATGAATCAGAAGTAGAGGTGCTAGATCATTGTTGTGAACCCAATATGGATTTTCGCAAGAAGAAGAGTGGAGGCTTGCAGTTGTGGTACTCGTCAAGAGGCGGTGCTGACTTGAGATTCTGGATTTGATCAAGATTAAGCATCAACATGAGAAGTAACTACCATCTTTTATAAAGTTCCCGACATCAACTCACCAACTTATTGATACCGAGAACTAGGGGCAAATATTGATGGTAGTTTTTGTTGGAGATGGTGCTTGGAGCGCCAATCCGAATAATATATTATACATTTTATTATTTATTAATCAAATAACTACATTTTTATTTCATACCTTATTAATGGTATTGTCATTATACATATTAGATGTTAGTCTCTGAGACATGCTCCAAGATCTCTAAACATGATTTTATGTGTGAAAAATCAAGTAAAAGTGGTGGAATCACTTACATTGATTTGGAGAAATTTGAAATTTCTTTGTTTGGATGAAGCTCCAAGCTTGATGTTGAGTTGTTTGTTCCTTGGGTGAGTTTCCCTATCACCTCAAATGACCCTCCAAGTGCTAGCTTTGTGAAATTGTTGAAGCAAAAATTTCTCCCAAGAGAGAAGAGAATTCTGAAATGGTGAGAAGGAAAAGAGAGAGTGAATAGTTTCTAAAACTTTTTGGTTGTTGTGTGTTTAAATGAGTTAATAAATTTTACCAACTACTTCCATCAAATATTTTGACTATTAATGTAAGTCATGTGGTCCCACCACATTTAAATTCAAAATTTGTGTTGGCTTCCTCAACACACAACTAGACTTGGGCCCGGGTTCGTTTAATTCCGATTAAACGAATTTATCGTCGCTATATAATTAAATCCAATTTAATTAAATAACTATGCTTTGCAAAATTATTACGATAATCACTTTCGAATTAATTCTAAATTAATTCGTTCGCGCAAATTAAAATCCAGTTTTAATTTCATATTGAAATCCAATTTCAATTAATATATCTGATATATTATTTTAGCCCCAAATAAATAAATTAAATAGAAAAATCCAATTTAACTATTAATTTATTTTATCGATTAATTCTAAATTAATCGCGTTCTCTCTTTCATACGAATTTAATCCCAAATTAATTCTTCCCGTAATTAATCTCAGATTAATTTTCTCTCTCATAATTAATCCCTGATTAATTCTATTTGAGTCAAATGTCATTGATGAATCTTTGGGAAGCGACCCAAGACATGGTTGGCTTCTAGCAAAGCATTGTGCCTACCCAATTCTCCAGAACTATTCGCCGAGAAATATCATTTGTATCAGACTTAGTAATACTAATAGTATGTAATGTGTAGTACGATCCAGTATCGGATGTCACATGCTACGCCTAGGGCTGGCTCTGTGTCTGCCCCGTACGAAGCATATATCGGATCCCGTGTATATAATCTCTGTAATCGGGAAGTCATGACCTAGTCATACTATCCCGATAACTACAGCTTTTAGAGTACTAGTTCCGTATCCTATGTGACCATCATCTCTATATGACTGAAGTGATACTCCCATCTTGACATCACATCCAATACACTACGATTCTCAGTAAACCCAATACAGGCGTACACAGAACCTGTTAAAGCTCCAGACGACCAATACCAAAGTAAACTGATTATCACAAGTAATAGAACGTAAGTCTTAGGTTAAAGATCACATACACCTACCCTGATTTAGATTCCTATAGACACATAGTCATACTACCAATAAGATTCCGAATGGATCTATCCAGAGCGAACTGTTCCCTGTCCAACGGCTAACAGAACCTCTTATTACACTTGCATAAGTATCCAATACCTGAATATATGAGAACTATGTTGTTAAGCTTCCAAAACGCGCACAAGTGTAATACTAGTCTATTCCGCATTATCAATGTCCAGTCTCGATAATACTTCGACTAGGGATATTTAATGATTAAACCATTCGTGGATTAATACTATCTCATATCTTATTAATCTGGTTTAACCTTATAGACTTTTATCATTAATATATATCCAAGTAATCCAATTACAATAATGATAAAATAGAAATATCCTTTTATCACAAAGTTAATTTGTACAAAAACATAATGTTCTTTACAAATAGAGATGTTATGGGTTATAATTGTCCAACAATGTCCCACTTGGCCTATAGCCAATCACTCAGGTATCTAACACCTGAACTATGTACATGTCACTCAAACTTATACTGAGATATTGCCTTCGTCAGCGGATCTATAATGTTATCATCTGATGCGATCTTCTCGATCTTCACATCGCCACGATGTATGATCTCACGAATCAGATGAAATCGTCGAGGTACATGCTTGGATCGTTGATGAGACTGTGGTTCCTTAGCCTGTGCTATAGCACCATTATTGTCACAATACAAAGGTACGGGCTCAGATGCTAACAGAACTACTCCTAATCTAATTAGGAATTTACGGATCCAAACTGCTTCTTTTGCTGCCTCAACTACAACAATATATTCCATTTCTGTTGTTGAATCGGCAATAGTCTCTTGCTTGAAAGATTTCCAGCTCATTTCTCTGTTGTTCAAACAAAATATGTACCCTGATTGCGACTTACAGTCGTCTTTGTCGGTTTGGAAACTTGCATCGGCGAACCCAATCATCTCAAGTTCTCATTCCCCATAGACTAAGAAATCATCTTTAGTTCGTCTAAGATACTTAAGGATGTTCTTTACATTAATCCAGTGACCATCACCCGGATCGGCCTGATAGCGACTGCACATGCTCAAAGCATATGAGATATCATGGCGTACATGATTGATCTGAATGCTGAAGCATACAGGATCCGAATCATTGAATCTCTCTCATCTTGAGTTTTAAGACACATATCCTTCGATAGAGAGACGCCATGTGACACCGGAAGCAGCCCCCTCTTGGACTGATCCATGTTGAATCTCATCAACACTTTGTCAATGTACGAGCTCTATGAGAGTGCCAGCAGCTTTCTAGATCTATCCCGGTAGATTCTTAGTCCTAGAATAAAGGCTGCCTCTCACAGGTCTTTCATGGAGAATTTTAATGAAAGCCAAGCTTTCACCGATTGTAGCACGGGAATGTCATTGTTGTTAGTGTTCCTAGAACATGCCAAGGATCTCTAAGAGTGATTCATGTGTGAATATTCAACGAAGTTGCGGAAAAATACTTACAATGAGTGGATGTAGGATTTCAAAAATCTTTTCGTTTCGGAAGCTCCAAGCTTTGTGTTTGCATTCCAAACTCATGTGTGAGTTTCCCTATCACCATCTTTTTACTCCTTAATGTGCTAGCAAGTAGAAATTTTGCAACAAAAATTCCATGGAGAGTAGAGAGGCTCACAGTTTTGGAGAGATAGGAGAAGATGAATAGTAGTCCAACTTATTTACAAAACTAAATTGACTTCTTTATATATTAAGTTTGTGTGTTGGATTTGGTTTGAGTGTTTTAAAAGCAATCTAAGCTTTACTCAACCAATAACAACTTCCATCAAGTGTCAAACATCTTGATGTAAGTCAAGTGGGTCCCACCACTTTTAAATTCCAAATTTAAGTTGGCAAATCCAACACGCAACTTCACTCGAGCCCGGGTTCGTTTAATTTCGAACTAAATGAATTTTACGTTACGACGCAATTAAATCCAATTTAATTAAATAATAATGCCTACCAAAATTATTACGGAAGTCGTTTACGAATTAATTCCAAAATAATTCGTTCGCTTGAATTAAAATCCAATTTTAATTCCATGTTGAAATCCGATTTCAATTAATATATCTGATATATTATTTTAGCCCAAATAAATAAATTAAATAGTAAAATCTGATTTCACTATTAAATTCATTTGCCTATTAATTCCAAATTAATCGCATTCTCTCCTCTCGACGAATTTAATCCCAAATAAATTCTCGATGCAATTAATCCCAGATTAATTCTTTCTCTATTAATTAATCCTAGATTAATTCTTGCCGTAATTAATCCCAGATTAATTTTCTCTCTCAAAATTAATACCAGATTAATTCTATTCGAGTCAAATGTCATTGGCTTTGGGAAGTGACCCAATAGATCCATGGATATGTTGGCAGTAAATACGGTCATCGGACTATCCGAACACATGCGTACTCGGTACCACGTTCTTACCGATTTACAAGACATGGTTGGCTTCTAGCAAAACATCGTGCCTACCCAATTCTCCAGAAATATTCTTTAAAGGAATATATAATCTTTATCAGGCGTAGTATACTAAGTATTGTGTATTACGATCCAGTATCGGATGACACATGCTAGGCCTAGGGCTGGAATTGTGTCTGCCCTGTACGAAACATATATCGGATCACTGGCAACTAGTCTTTATAATCGGATAATCATGACCTAGTCATATTATCCCGATGACTGCAGTACTTAAGAGTACTAGTTCCGTATCCTACGTGATCATCATCTCCATATGACTGAAGTGATACATCCATCTTGACATCACACCCAATACACTACGATTCTCAATATACCCAGAAGAGGCCTACACAGAACCTGTTAAAGCCCCGGACGACCAAAACCAAAGCGTACTGATTGTCGCAAGTATTAGCGATGCAAGTCTCAGGTTAAGACCAAATACACCTACCCTGATTCGGATTCCCATAGACACATAGTCATACTACCAATGGGATTCCGAGGGGTCTATTCAGAGTGAAGCTGTTCCCGTACCATCGGCAAACAGAACCTCCTATCACACTTGCATAAGTATCCAATACTTAAATATATGAGAACTATGTCGTTAAGCTTCTATAACACGCACAAGTGCAATACTAGCCTATTCCGTATTATCGATGTCCAGTCTCGATAATACTACGACTATGGATATTTAATGATTAAACCTTTCGTGGATTAATATTGTCTCATATCTTATTAATCCGGTACTAATCATATGGACTTTTATCATTTATATATCTAAGTAATCCAATTACAAAATGATAAAAGAGCAATTTCCTTTGTCACATAGTTGATTTTGTACAAGAACACCATGTCCTTTACAAAATAGTGATGCTATGGGTCATAATTATCCAACAATCTCCCACTTGGCCTATAGTCAATCACTCAAATGTCTAACACCTGAACTATGTACGGGTCGCTCATGCATATGCTGAGATATCACTTTCGCCAGTGGATATGCAAAGTTATCATCTGAAACTATCTTTTTGATCTTAACATCGCCATGATGTATGATCTCACGAATCAGATGAAACTGTTCGAAGTACATACTTGTATCGTTGATGAGACCGTAATTCTTTAGCCTGTGCTGTAGCCTAGCTCAGCTGCTAACAGAACTATTTCCTAATCTAATTAGGAATTTTATGTTAGTGTTCCTAGAACATGCCAAGATCTCTAAGTTGTGATTTGTGTGTGAATAAATCAAAAGGGAGTTGCGGAATACTTACATTGATCGGATTGAGTTCAAAACTTTTCCTTCTTTGTTTGATGTGTTGGAAGCTTCGGAGCTTGAGATCGAGTTCCAAACTCTCGGGTGAGTATCCTTATCACCTTCAATTGACTCCTTTAAGTGCTAGCTAGAACAAAATAAGCTCAAAATCGCCCTCCAAGAGAAGCAATATTCGGCTTGGGAGAGAGGGATCCAATCGGCCTTAAAGAGGCAAGGCCATTCTGCCTAGTTCAAGGCCATTCGGCCAAGAAGTTCCAAGGCCATTCGGCCAAGTTAGAGAGAAGAGAGAGAGAAGAGTTTTGTGTTTTTGTTTCTAAAACAAAAATTTTAACCAAGTCAACTCTCAAAAGTGTGTATATACTTTTACCAAAAGCAAAGGCAAAGTGTTGGAGGGAAAAATGACATTTAATGCCTCCAACCACTTCCATCACACAAGTTGACACTTGATAGACATGTGATGTAAGTTGGTGGGACCCACTTTAATTCAAAATTCAAGTGGCTTGCTCCACACACTCTGGGCTCGGGTTTGCTTAATCTGATTAAACGAATTTTCCATCACGACAGAATTAAATCTAATTTAATTAAATAATAATGCCTAGAAAAATTATTACGGAAGTCACTCGCGAATTAATTCCAAATTAATTCGTTCGCTTGAATTAAAATCCAACTTTAATTCCGCATTGAAATCTAATTTCAATTAACATATCTAATATATTATTTTAGCCCAATTAAATATATTAAATAGTAAAATCTAATTTAACTATTAAATTTACTTTACCGATTAATTCCAAATTAATCGCGTTCTCTCTCTTTGACGAATTTATTCCCAGATAAATTCTCGACGCAATTAATCCCAGATTAATTCTTTCTCTTTTAATTAATCCCAGATTAATTTATTGCCATAATTAATCCCAAATTAATTTTCTCTCTCATAATTAATCCCAGATTAATTTTGTTCGAGTCAAACATAATCGGTGAATCTTTGGGATGCGACCCAAGAGATCCCTGGATATTTTGGCAGTAAATACGGTTATCGGACTATCCGAATACGTGCGTACCCAGTACCACGTCCTTACCGATTTACAAGACATGGTTGGCTTCTAGCAAAGCACCATGCCTACCCAATTCTCCAGAAATATTCTTTAATTGAATATATAATCTTTATCAGGCGTAGTATACGTAGTATTGCGTATTACGATCCAGTATCAGATGTCACATGCTAGGCCTGAGGCTGGAATTGTGTCTGCCCCGTACGAAGCACATATCAGATCTCTGGTAACTAGTCTCTATAATCGGATAATCACGACCTTGTCATATTATCCCGATAGTTGCAGCATACAAGAGTACAAGTTCCGTATCCTACGTGATCATCATCTCCATATGACTGAAGTGATACTTTCATCTTGACATCACACCCAATACACTATGATTCTCAATATACCCAGAAGAGGCATACACAGAACCTGTTAAAGCCCCAGACGACCAAAACCAAAGTATATTGATTGTCGCAAGTATTAGCAATGCAAGTCTCAGGTTAAGACCAAATACACCTACCCTGATTCGGACTCCCATAGACACATAGTCATACTACCAATGGAATCCTGATGTGTCTATCCAGAGCGAAGCTGTTTCCGTACCATCGGAAAACAGAACCTCCTATTATACTTGCATGAGTATCCAATACCTAAATATATGAGAACTATGATGTTACGTTTCCATAACACGCACAAGTGTAATACTAGTCTATTCCGCATTATCGATGTCAAGTCTCGATAATACTACGACTAGGGATATTTAATGATTAAACCTTTAGTGGATTAATAATGTCTCATAACTTATTAATTCGGTACTAATCATAAGGACTTTTATCATTTATATATCTCGGTAATCCAATTACAAATGATAAAAGAGCAATTTCCTTTGTCATATAGTTAATTTGTACAACAACACCATGTTCTATACAAATAGTGATGCTATGGGTCATAATTGTCAAACATTTTATAGATCCAAAATGCTTCTTTTGATGCCTTAGCTGCAGCAATATAATCCGCTTTTGTTGAATCGGCAACAGTATATAGCTTGGAAGATTTCCAGCTCACTGTTCCGTTGTTCAAACAAAATACATACCCTGATTGCGACTCAAAGTCGTCTTCATCGGTTCAGAAACTTACAACGGTGAACCCAGTTACCTCAAGTTCTCATTCTCCATAAATTAAGAAAGCATCCTTAGTTCGTCTAAGATACTCAAGGTTATTCTTTACATCAATCCAGTGACATCACTTGGATCGGCCTGATTGTGACTCTATATGCTCAAAGCATATGAGACACCAGGTCGTGTACATATTTTTCAATGTACGGGTTCTCGAAGAGTTCCAACAACTTTTAGATCTATCCCAGTATATCCTTATTCATAGAATAAAGGTTGCATGTCCCAAGTTTTCTATGGAGAATTTTAGTGAAAGCCAAGCTTTCACCGATTGTAGTATGAGAATGTTATTTCCAAGAAATAATACATCATTAATGTATAGGACATCGAATGTCAGTGCGCTCCCACTAACCTTCTTATATATACAAGAATCATTTTCGTTTTGAATGAAACCATATTGTAATATGATCTCATCAAAATGTTGGTTCTAATAACACAATGCTTGCTTCAATCCATAAATGGATCGAATTAACTTGCCAACCTTGTTTGCATGTTTTGGTATGACAAAACCGTCAGGACGTTGTGTAAAACATCATCCAAAAGGTTTCCGTTAAGGAAAGCAATTTTTGATATTCAGCTGCCATATTTCATAAACGAAATATGCAGCACTTGCAAGCATTATCCGAATGGATTTAATCATGGCAACGGGTAAAAGGTTTCATCGTAATCGACACCATGTTGATGACGATACCCTTTCGCTATAAGCTTAGCTTTGTACGTTTGTTTGTTGCCATCCATGTTTGTCTTCACCATGAAGACTCATTTGCTACCAATAGACACAATGCCTTCTGGTACATCAACCAGTGTCCAAACTTGGTTGGTATACATGGAATCCATTTCGGACTTCATGGAACTTTACCATAAACCAGAGTCGATACCTTGTATCGTTTTCTCATACGTAGTCTGTTCATTATCCTCAATAAGATTAATATCTTTATAAGGTGAGATCAGAAACTCATACCTTTAAGGTTATTTTCTGACTCTCTCCAACCTGTGTTGTTCTTGTGTATTAGAAGATTGTGGAACAGTATCATCCCTGATGAACTGTTCGTGTTCCGTTAAGGGATCTATGCAAGGAACAGTATTACTCTGATTTTCATTGAGTTTTACTTTCCTCCCACTTACCACTGTATTTAGGTATTCCTCTTAGGAAAACCGCATGGAGAGCAACAAATATCTTTGTTCTCTTATGAGTTGTGGAATTAGTTTCCTTGCGATAACCAATTACAAATGGGCACTTATTCGATTTGGGTTTAGTTTGGTACCATCCAAACGTTTAATATATGCCCAGCATCCCCAAATCTTCAGGAATGAGAAACCTAGTTTTTTTCCTGTCCATATTTCATATGGAGTCTGTCCAACAAACTTTGACGGAACCTTATTCAAAATAAGTATTGCACTGTTCAATACGAATCCCGTGAAGGAAATTGGTAGCTCAGAGCGACTCATCATTAACCTTACCATGTACAACAAAGTTCAGTTTTTTCGTACGGACACACCATTCAATTGAGGTATTCTGGGAGGAGTCTACTGTGAAAGAATACCATACTCTTTCAAGTAATCTTAAAACTCATTGCTTAATTATTCTACACCATGGTCCAACCGCAATATTTTCAATACTTTTGCCGGTCTATTTTTCTACTTCGTGTCGAAACTCTTTGAATTTATCAAAAGTTTCTGATTTGTATTTCATTAGATACACATAACCATAACGCGATGCAACATCCATAAAGGTTATGAAGTATTCATATCCACCTCTAGCCTAGCTAGACATGGGCCCACTTACGTCACTATGAACGAGGGCTAACAGCTCGGTGGCTCATACACCATTTACTGCTAAAAGGCGTTTTAGGAAATTTGCCTAATAAACAAGATTCGTAGACGTCATATGATTTAGGATCAAATTTGTCCATGTATCCATTCTTCAAAAGAGTGGATATACGAGTCTTGTTAATGCGTCCCAGACGACAATGCCACAAATAAGTCTCATCTGATTTACTCAGTTTGAGCTTTAGTTTGTCATGTTATATGATTGAGATTCATTTATATTCGAAATGTAAATATTGTTATTCACATCTAATGTGTATATCTCAATATCATCTTTATAAACAAAACACCCAATGTTCTGGAACATAAAGGTATACCCGCAACGGGTTAAACTAGATATAGAGATAATGTTTCTAGTGAAACTAGGTACATTATAACAGTTTCCTAATTTAAGTACATGCCCAAATGGCAGTTCCAAAACTTAGGTTCCCACAACCAAAACAGCAACTCTCGTCCCATTTCTAACTTGCGGGTCGATCTCATCTGAAGCCAGTCTCCTGAAGTCGAAGCCTTGCTCGCCTTCACTTCCTTCATGTCTGCCTTGTCCATACGACAATCACTGTTCCAGTGACCCTGTTTGCCACAGTTTAGGCAGACATCTTGGGATATGTCATTTGTCTTCCCAGAAGACTGTGATGATTTTGCCTTTGCCCTTTTTCTTCACACCCCCAAAAGCCTTCGGCCAAGCCTTGGCTTTATGGGATGTCGAAGTAAGATGCGCATTGCGCTTCTTACCCTTTGGAAGCTCTGGCTCTGCCTCCTTGAGCATAACCATTAACTCGCCAAGAGTTTTCTCTTGGTTCATGATGAACCCGCCCCAGCATTCGGGTAGAGACTGTAAGATCAAATCTATGGAAGTCTCACCCTCGTAGGTAATGCCCAGCTAACCTTAGTTGTTCGATGTCAGTAATCATCTGCGACACCTAGTGCTCGACAGATGTACCCTCTGACATACGTGAGCGAAAGAGCTTCTTTTGCAATTTATACTTCTGAGATCTAAGATTAGATCTGTGAAGATCCTTCAATTTCAACATCATACTATAAGGATCCAATCCTTTATTCTGACGACGAAATTAAGGTGTCATTGCAGCAAGCATGACGGATTGAGCACTAAAGTTATCATCACGATGAGTCTTCTAAAGCCCATGTTCTACTATTTGCTCAAATCCGGGCTCAGGCCCGAGAGGTTTCTCTATGACATAGAGTAACTTCTCGGCTTCCAGGACTATCCTGAGATTCATTTCCCAATCTGGAAAATTTACACCGTTAAAGACATTATCGCCCATGATGATGTCCCTAACACTAATCTTTCCAGCCATCTCGATTGCAATAGTCCAACTATTCAATCAATGATTTTGGGTACACTCAAAATATAATGGTTACTATAGTTCCACTATATAACCAACTACAAGTGGAGTATTGTCATGTACAGTCTAACTGTTCAAAGCAAGAAATATTAAATATTAGTCCAACTAATATATTTATAACAACGATAAATTAAAATAAAAGAGCGCGTATTGGTAAGTATTTAAACAAAATTGCAAATTTAATACTTGCATCCCACTATTTTCGGCGAGCCTCTAACCCTATGTGGAGTACTCGGGAAACCTAGTTTCTTAGTGGGCTAGGATCTCGTTAAATAACACACAACCTTGACTTTGGCCAACAAGTTGTATGAAACTTAACTAGGTAGATCTCTAAGATCAATTGGATCTCATCCAATTCCTAGATCCGATAGGTGGACCTCCAAGTCCGAAACATATATCCAATATATGTAAATATATCCAATATATTTCCTAATATTTTCCTCTGAATCAACTAAGCATTGGCTTTGGCTCAACAAGCTTAATGATTCCAGTTAAGCGGGACTCATTGACAGTGGGAAAGCTTCGTAATCCACGCCAACAAGTCACAACCGCCCAAGATATACAAAATAGAACAAAGATTTCGTGGTTCAAACACATCTACGATGGACATTGATCTTGACTTTGGCCAACAAACCAATGCCAATCTTGGATCTTGAGAGAGAACCACTCAATGGGAGGAAAAATGCTTAATATTTGATGAGGGTTTTTTACGTAAATTGGCAACCAATTTATTATCTTTGATTAGGTCTCATCATACACCCTTAAGCATGCATTCTAAAAGCATAATAAGGCGCGAATAAAATTAATAATGATATGCGGATGGATATATAACAAACTTTGTTCCTAGAACAAATCTCTCACTTTCCTCACTCCCGCTAGCACTATTCTTACTTCTACCCAATTACATAATACATCAAAAAAACCTCATTTACATTGAGGGGAATTGGTGAGAAGAGAAATACAATGAGAAAAGAGATAATAGGCTGGACACGCAGGTCCAATTTAATAAATTCTAAATTTATTACAACAATTTCCAAAATTACTTCCACCGCTTTCTCAGCCAATCCCACATGTCAAATGTCCAACAATTTGCACCAGCCTATGGCGGTTGCCTGTTAGCTATCTTGTCACTACACCGGCCTATAACAGTTGATAGGTCTCGTGGCTTCATGTGGACCATTGCTTATCAGCTTCATTATTAGCCTTCTAAATGCACCATTTTTCCAAGTATGGCATATGTTAAGCTGCTTGAGTTTCTCGTGTATCACCTCACCCAACTTCCTCGAGTCATACTCTTAATGAACCTCATCAGGTCATGCTCCTCCTCTAGTCATGTCCTCTTTAGGTCATGCTTCTCCTCAGGTCATGTCCTCCTCTAATCATGTCTTTATCTGGTCATGTTTCTCCTCTGGTTATGCTCCTCATCTGGTCATGTCCTCATCTGGTCATGTCCTCCTCTGGTCATGCTCTTCCTCTAGTTATGTCCCCATCAGGTCATACTCCCCTTCTGGTCATGTCCTCCTCAGGTCATGCTCTTCCCCAAGTCATGCCTTCCTCAGGCCGTGCTCCTCCTCAGGTTGTGATCCTACTTTAACACCTCATTTGGGTCAGGGTTATACAAAGTGACCTCATCGGGTCGGGCCGTGTGATATTTCAGTAAAGCCCAAACATTCATCTTCTATGTGGTCGGGTCGGGACCATCACTTTATCACAAAAGAACCCCTTAGGTAGATCACTTCACTTACACATATGGGTCGGACTCATGCTCTTCTCCCGTCTTCCTCGTGCTTTTTGGTCCTCGAGCTCCTCATGCCACCTTGGTCTCGGGCTTTGTATGCTCTAATTTTCCTCGGGATAGGTGTTGTAAAAAACTACCATCAACATATAATTTTTTTTTACATCAATTTGTTTATTAGTAGTTAATTCACGATAATTGATATTATTGCTAAAAAGAAAAATTACAAAATGATCAATAATTGAAACTTGAATCTAATGATAAGTTAAGTTGTGCTAAATTTTTTTATAATCTACTATCATCCATGCATTTATAACAATAGACGGTTAAGATTTAATTACATATAAATTATTATGCAATATTAATTTATTTCTCACAATTTATGAAAAAACTCATCCGTGAATCAGGAGGAACAATCTCTACCATTGAAATTGAGAGCCACGTGTAAAGAGCCCATGAAGCATATGCATTGGATATGATAAACTTGTGTTTTGTGATTTGAGTTCGTGAATTTGATTAGGAGCCAACATAGAGCGACTCACCAGTCGTATACTCAAAAAAGTTTAAAAACATCGGCTTACATTCTAAATTAAACAACAAGCAAAATGTTACAGTCTTCTCTTAGATATGTCCAAATAACTAATTTTGTTTTGTTTTTCTCATTACTCTATTTTATTTTTTTTAAAGAAACATTACTCTATTAAGTTGTAGTGAAAATATAAAAAGGCCCCATATAAAGGGAAATTTTTTTTTGCAAGTTTCAACTACTGTTAATGGTGATTTTTCACCACGAGCTAGTTCAAATACCGAGAAGGGGTCAAATGAGGTTTGTACTTGGCTAAGAGAGGATGATAAAGGGCCAATGGCTTAAAGAGGCCGAAGTTAGACAGAGGGTCCCGATCCCACTACACAAAAGAGTCCACCTAAGGGAAGAAACCCGCTGATGATAAATAAAGTTGGAATACCGACCCAACCTAAAGAATAAGTGTTGGATTTGGCAGCATTCGAGTGTTTGTGGATGCCGACTTGAGGTGCTCCATGCTTACCGACCCGACATGGTTAAAGAAGCTAAATAAAGCTTTGATAAGCATCATCTGCCTCAGAATTTCGGCAGGAGGAAAGAAGATGGGATCACAGGCCGACCTGTATTGAAACCACGTGATGTATGCCCCACTTGGAAGTTTGGGCCTTCAGAAGGCTGAGGTGATGGAAGTTGGTGTCTGACTCTCCTTGCAGTTGAACTTCATACTGTCACACCAACAAAACATGTAGCAGTGGCCAAAAGGTTGGAAAGATAGGTTTCCGCTGACATGGGATGGTTGAGTCAGGTGTCAATACGACTGTATGCTGAGTGATTGGGGAACAGAAGCCTGGGGCAATGATGACAAAGTGACATGGAGCTGATGTTATGGGCGGTGAAATAGTTGATTTGAAATCCTATATAAAGGGTTGAAGTCTAAGATTCAAGGGGTTTACAAATTTCACATCCCATAACTTTAAAAGTGTCAAGAGCAAAAAGTCCAGTGATAGAGAGAGAAAAGTAGGTCGGCAACTGATCATCTGAGAGAAATCTAACGGGCATGTCGTAAGACCCGATGTGTTATTTACTCTGTAAGCTCTAAACCTCACTTGTAGCGCGGGTCGGTTATAACCCCGAGCAAGTAATAAAATATCCTCAATTTCTCTCATGGACTTAGGTTGAAGGCACTCTCTACCAAACCACGTAAATCTTTGTCTCTCTGATTTATCTATCTACTTCTAAGTTTGATTTGGTTCCCTACTAACCAAATAAATTCAATGTTGATGGAGGTTTGTTTCGAGGGGTTGATTTCCCATATTACCCTTAGAATGAAAAACAACTGTCAACAGTTGGCACCGTCTATGAGAAGAGTACGAAAAATAGCAAACATACTAAGGCGATGGCAGGAGACGAAAACCTTATATTTTAGAGACTTCAATGACAGAGATGGATAGAAAAGATGAAAGAAAACCTACCATTGGAAATGGAGAATGTACGAAAAGAAAGGGACGCAACCCAAGCCTTCATAAAAACCATGATGGAAAAGATTGAAAAGTTGAAAAAGAAAACATGAGAACAAACACAAGAAGGCCCTGGTAGAAGGAGAGAATAAATCGCTAGTGGGAAAAGGATAGCCAGTATAGAAGAGGATCAGAAGACTGGGAGAAGAAACAGTTATAAAGTGAAATTGATGGTTGTGTCTAGTGTTGCACCCGTAGAGGAGCCGTGGGAGGAAAATGATGATAGGCGAACCCCAAAATCATCCAATAACAGCTCTTGTTTTGGGGAAAGTGATTTAGGGCGATATGCAAAATATGGCATAGAGCTTCCAGTGGTAGGAGATACCAAGCCCGAAAAAGTGAGCATGAGGAAGCCCCCGGTCGAGGGAAGAAGAGTACCGAGAGCCACTTGAGGTACTGGTTTCGAAAAGAGATAAGAGAGTGGGAGAAAAGTACGCGATGAGGTGCTCGGGATGGCCAAGATATGGAGGCAGCGTCCCCTTTCACCAAAGAAGCGTTGGAGGTGGAGTTTCCGAGGAGGTTCACCATGCCTCCAATAGATATATACAAGGTTAGTACGGACCCTAAGTCCCATATTGAAAAATTTGTTTTGCTCATGGAGATTCAATGGATGGTTGGGGAGACAGTCTGCAAGGTATTCCTCCTAACCCTGAGAGGACCAGCCATCTTATTGTTAAGAAATTTGACTCCAGAGGGTATTAGTAGCTTTTCACAGCTAAGGATGTCCATCGTGCGCTAGTTTAAAAGAGCATGTGCACCAAGGGAGTTAGTCAGATCACTGAGGACGATGAAACAGCGTGATGACGAGCCGTTGAAGAACTTCATTGACAGATACCACAGTTTGGTTTTGGAGGTTTAGGCATACGAGTCTCCAGAGGCTTTAGAGAGCTTTAAATGAGCCTTAAGGGTCAGGAGGTTATGGTCCCACCTTAGGATCAAGGATATAATAGACTATGCCACAAATTTGGAGCAGACAATGAGGTTTGTGCTACTGGAATAAGATGATAAGATAACCCGTGGGGTGTTTCTCAGGTAAAGAAAGAATCGAGGCACGAAAATCATTAGGATACTGACACTGGATGGAGCGGATCAGGCCCGAGGCAACAAGAGTTCAGGCCAATGGCTCAAGGAAACTCAGTGCCTGAAAGGCGGCCCCAATCCAAGTTATGCATGTTACAGGGAGCATGACTTACATAGCCCTCAATAGGTCATTATCGCATATAACTCAAAAAATACAAAATAAATGTTTGTTGACAGAGCTCGACCCGAGATAGTTCCCAATGGGCAAACAAAATGTTAGAGAGTATTACGCATACCATAATGCAATGGGCATAGCACGAAGAATTTTAGGGATCTACGAGAATAAGTCGAGGACTTGGTGATGAATGGCTACCTCAATGAGTATGTTGATCATGAAGGCATGAGGTTGAGGCAGCACTGATAACAAAGGTCATCGGTTCGGGAGCCTATCATCTAAAATAACTGGATGACACCCGACTCAAGAAGCCATGGAATAAGAAAATACCGCGGAGGTACATTCAATAGAGCCTCTCTTAAAATGTCTCACAAAGATTTATAAGATGGGCATTAGATCCCTGTAATACAAGAAGTGTTTTCTGATTTTTAAATAAATTACTTGCACCTTTACACGCTTGTTGTTTATTTGAATGGAAAAAACTTGCTCAGTACTTTTTGGAATTACTAGTGATCGGAATACAATAAGGGGTGCAAGACAGGTGGGAAAATCATGCACCCTCGTGGCATGCCAATTCGTGGAGTCATTATCAAACCCCCGAGCTTGTATGGTAATACCCAATGGCTTGCACCTTTGGGGAATAGAGCAAGAAGGCATGTGTGGCGTTTAATGCCTTAGGAATCCATAGCACGCTTGGTAGGAGAGTCGGCATGGCATTTAAGGCCCGAAGGTAATCATAGCACGTATGGATTGAAGACAGTTATGAGGTACTATAGTACCCTCGGGTTTATCATAACACGTATGGATTGCAGCCTAGGGATGTTCCTAGCACGGGGAAGGGAAATACTGGGAGGCCTCCGTGGCTCTGGCCATCTCATTTCGGACGGGCCGAACATAACATTGGGAAGGTTGGGAGGCCTCCGTGGCTTTTGCAGGCATGACGTTTTACCTAACATGGGGACAATCTCTTTATAGCGTTGGCTGCCCATCCTTTCCGTAGCTCGGTTAGCCGGGAGATTGGACTATAAGGTTCAAAATTATTATTTTAGGTAATATAGGGTAGGACGCTGCTTCAGTTCCCTCGATGTTTTTTGGATCTATGCGGAGTGTGTGATAGTATGGGACGCCATTACCAATGTTTGTGAATAGTCGGAGGTTGAAAAGCTTCCCTAGGTCTTTCTAGATTATGGTTATAAATGGCTCGAGACTTGTAACATCCCTCAATCCAAAGATGCTACCGGTAGGGAATAGGCTGTACTATCCCCATGAGCCTCTGACTCACTAACTGTATACAATGCTAAGAACTCATCTCAAATATAACTTAAGCAAGGGACCAATGCCCAAACTTAATTTAACATACATCCATTATTTTACTCATGCTATGTTCTCAACGGTTCTTCACAATACAACTCTAACAATGACTATTTAAACATATTACATAATGCAATCTTTACTATCCAATGTGCATGATGCATGACTTTACATGACTCTGGCTGGACTGTAACTAAATCTGGTGGACTCAGACCCTCTTATGACTGCCAACAGTATCCATCCTCCCGAGCTCGTCCTCCGGGTACACCTGCAAAACAAGAAACTGTGAGTGGGGGATTTGACCGTTTGAACGATATAAGTGAGTGGACAGTTTTATAAATAGGTACTAAAATGCTTTTGAAAATACAAGGTTCTAAAATTCAACTTATCTCAAATTTAACTTTTCTGAAATCTATTTTATTAACTGAAAACAACTTCTTTCATTCTGGAAAACTTTTCTGAAATCTGCTTTTCTGGATATCTCTTATAAACTGCTTTTTCTGAAAACTTATTTCTAGAAAACTTTTCTCTGGAACTACATTTGAAATCTGTATCTGAAAATTATTTTTGAAAATTGATCTTTGTCTTTGAAAACCTGACGTATGGGGGCGTTGCGTATCGCCGTCCCCCCATACGCCTAACTAGAGCCAAGAGTGCAAATCCATGACATTGGGGCATTACGTACCACCGTCCCCTAAAGTATGCCAGTACCTGTCTCTAAAACTAGTGGTCTTAGGGTGTTACATATCGTCGTCCCCGAAGCCACTGAACAATAATTGGGGGTGCGGATCTATGTAACCCTCCAAGCTATGAATCTAGGATCTATGGGCATCTGTCATCCATAGTCCTGGACTAGGATCTAGGGGCATTACGTATTGCCGTCCCCCCAGTCCTCTACATGTGCACATGTGCTGTCCGTCAATTCCATATCTGAATCAAGTTACATACTGAGGTGGGTTTTTCCCTCATGCCTCGAAAACATAAAACTCATGTTTTGAAAACATAAAACTCATGTTTTGAAAACATTTCTTTTTTAAATCATTTCTCAAAACATGCTAAACAAAATATAACTGATAGTGAAATTGGCTAACGCTCTAAAAGCGAAAAGCAAGTCTGATATGAACAACAACATAATGAAAATTAACTTAAAATGAAAGTGTCCACTCACTTATTTGGAATTTCACTTGTATTTCTTCGCTTATCGAAAGAATCATGGTTTCTGCAACAACTTTTAATCGATAACTTTGGTTAGAAAGTGGGCTGGGGGACATACTTCAAATTAAACTACATTTATCCTTTCAAGCACTTTCATTATTATCTCAAAGCATATCGTATTAATATCATGATGTAAGATGTATACACGAACTGATACGAGGCCTTTAGGGTGGCCTCTAACATACTAGAGTGAAGCTGGAATGATTTAAGACTGATTTGGGGAAATTTTTTTGGTCACGAGTCACGACTCAGGGCCTTGTGCATCGCGACGCGCATGATTTCAGAAATGTTCCTGAGAAATTTCCTAATACGCGTCGCGACGCTGCACGTTCTGCGTCGTGACATAAGGCCAAATTCAGGCCCTAACTTCAATTCTCCATGTCTAGTTTACTCAACACCCATCCCACACTTCCATTTTACAATTTCTACTCATCAATTCTATAAACTTCAATGTAAATATTTACTAAATCAACATTTCTCAATTCAATTTAACACTTTTAATTTCATAGTCCCAATTAGCTCAATACATAAGGTTTCCATGTATTTAGTTCATACTCAACACAATCAATTCCATGCTCATACGTTACTAAATACTATATTTATTGTGCTCCTAACATTCATATACCATTATATCAACAAAACTACTCAATCCAAGATTTAGGTCAAATGACCTTACCTCATTTTTTGTTGGATTTTCACCATCCTACAAGTCTCTCATGGATGCCAAACCTATTCTTTGCATCTTCCTTTTCTTCCTCCTCCTCATCCTTCTTCTTCTTAAATAAGATTCGTCCTCGAATCCTTTCTAATACTGAGCTTGGTACTGCATCTTCTGGAAATTTCTTAGCTTGATATACCTTATTTGGTTTACACAGCTGAAAGCTTAATTCCTTGAAGTTATCTTTAGAACCCTTCATTTTTATATAGAAACGTAGCTCGATATAACTTTATTTCTTAAGGTCTGAACTCTTGTTCTTTTTGAACTGGTATCCGGGGGTTACTTCTTTCTATTTGACACTCTATGATTGTATTTTACTTATTTCTTTCTTTCCTTTAAGGCTTAATACTTCTCTAAAACTTCTTAGATGACTATTCATTCTATATTTATCTTCGCGAAAGTATATTCAACTTATGGAATCCTAAATGATCTTGTTGCATTTATGCTAATATTGGTCTATCCACGACTGTTTTACAGGAATTACTTATTTCTATCTCTTATTTCTCCTTCTAGGTTATTACCAACTCTTAGATATCGCTTGGCTTCTGCGATTCCTTGCAACTATCATATCCCTATTATACTTTGTACCATAATCAATAACCTTTTTCTTTCCTAGATCTTAAGTATATTCCACGTAGGATAAATCATTAAATATCCCTAGTCAGATTATTATCGAGATTGGACATCGATAAATACGTAAAAGACTAGTATTACACTTGTGCAAGGATAAATCATTAAATATCCCTAGTCAGATTACGTTTGTGAGGGCACATCGGCATAGTTCTCATATATTTGGGTATAGGATACTCATGCAAGTGTAATAGGAGGTTGTGTTTTACCGATGGTACGGGAAACAGCTTCGCTCTGGATAGACCCCGCGCGGAATCCCATTGGTAGTATGACTATGTGTCTCTGGGAGTCTGCAATCAGGGTAGGTGTATTTGGTCTTAACTTGAGACTTGCACCGCTAATACATACGACAATCAATATACTTTAGTTGAGGTCGTCTAGGGCTTTAACCGGTTCTGTGTACGCCAATGGTAGGTATATTGAGAATCGTAGTGTGTTGGGTGTGATGTCAAGACGGAAGTGTCACTCCAGTCATATGGAGATGATGGTCACGTAGGATACGGAACTCGTTCTCTTAAATGCTCTAGCTATCGGGCTATTATGACTAGGTCATGTATATCCGATTATAGAGACTAGTTACCAGACATCCGATAAGTGCTTCGTACGGGGCAGACACAATTCCAGCCCCAGGCCAAGCACGTGAACATCCGATACTGGACAGAAATACGCAATACTTCGGTATACTACGCTTGATATAGATCACATATTCCTATAAGGATATTTCTGGAGAATTGGGTAGGCATGGCGCTTTGCTAGAAGCCAACCTTGTCTTGTAAATCGGTACAAACGTAGTACGAGGTACTTACGTGTTCGGATAGTCCGACGACCGTATTTACTGCCAACATATCCAGGGATCTCATGGGTCGCTTCCCGAAGATTCACTGATGATGTATGACTCGCACTTTATTAATCTGGGATTAATTAGAAGAGAGAGAAAATTAATCTGGGATTAATTACTGAGATATTTTTTCTGGGATAAAATATTAATTAAAAGAGAGAGAGCGATTAATTTGGAATTAATCGATAAAATAATATATTTGAAATATTATTAGAAATTGGATTTCGACGCGGAATTAAAATTAGATTTTGATTCGGGCGAACGAATTAATTTAGAATTAATTCGTTAGCGACGTGAATAGTGATTTCACTAGGCGTAATCGTTTAATTGCGTCGCGATGGAAAATTCATTAATTTAGAATTAGCGAACCCGAGCCCGGGATTATTTGCGAGCGCATTCGCATTTCGAATTCGCGTGCGGCACGCAAGTCAAATCGTGCGTCAAATCGTTAGTCACATCAAGCGTCAAATCAAATGTCACTTTGAGTGATGTGACAAGTTGTCACTTGATTTGATTGATTGATGTAGTAGTTGAAAAGCATTATTGCTTTTTGCTTTTGACTTTTGCTTTTTGACTTTTGGAAAATTGAAAAAGTGGTAAATGGTTTAATTTACTTTTTGGAAAATATATAAACCATAATTCATTTTTTCTTTTCCTAATTCTCTCTCCACTTTCACGGTTTCTAGGAAACCTTTCTTCCCTCCATTTTCTCTTCTCCCTCTCACGGCTCACTGCCGATTTCTTCCTCAAATTTCTGGTTTGACCAAAATAAAGGAAGATGAAGAAGTGCTAGCACACCTTGGGTTATACATAGGTGATAGGGAAACTAACACATGAGCTTGGAATCAATTTTGGAGCTTGAAGCTTGGAGCTTCCATGGTGTCTCCCATGGCCGAATCTTGAAGGACTTTCACAGCCCAAAACTGAGCACCACTGCAGTTCAAATAGACCAAAATCGAGCTTCATGGAGGAGGCCAAGTGGTTTTGTTCTTCGCATCTCAAACCGTTCAATGTGAGTATGTATTCCGCCTTACTTCTTTGATGTATTCATGCGAATTTCTTGCTTGATTTCATGATCTTGGGACCTAATTAGAAACCAACAATGGTATCTATGAGCTTTGATCAGGCATGAAAAAGTTAGGGTTTGAAATTGGGTAAAATCAATTGAAGCATGATTTGGTTAAATTGATTGATTAAGTATGCTTATATGTTGATTAATTGAAGTTGTGTATGTTCAATTTCATGAAATTGATTGGATCAAGTTTTCCCCAAAATTGGAGGCATGGCCGAAATTGAAGAACCCTAATTTCTTGGTGATTTTTTGTTTTTTGATCATTGGATGACTTAAAACAATTGGGTAATGTTAATTTGAAGTTCAATTGGATTGAATTTTGATTTGGAACAATTTTCCCTTTTAAAGTAGGCTTGGCCGAATTCTTAATGTTTTTGGAATTCATTGTGTTTTTGATTTTGATTCATTGGATGAGTTGAATTGATTTGGGAAATGATGATTGTGGATTCAATTGGATTGAAACCGAATCGGATTGGAAAAACCCCAAATTGCCGAGACTACAAGCATGTAAAATGGGTTTGATTTTGATAAATTGTGTTGGACACTATTTGTTGTTAAAGTGCATGATTAATTATGCTAATTGATGTTTTAGAAATATTAATGGGTGGTTAATTGTGGATTACACTTAGGTTAATTAATTATGGAATTTGGAATTTTATAAGTCAATTAATTGGGCTTGTTTTTGGAAATTGGGCCTTAAAGATTGTAATTGGGCTTTTGGGCTTGGTTTTACCAAGTTAGGTTTAGGCCAATTTGGTTGGATCCAATTGGGCCCAAAACCGCATCAAAAAAATCCAATTATGACTTAATGGACCTTAATTATTTAATTGGGCCTAATGGACCAAAATTGATTTCTGGGCCCGGATTGGACTTTGGTTATCGGTTTGACCCGAGTTGACCAAAAGTCCACGCCTTATAGAAATTAATTAAAAGCCCATTGGACTTTAATTAAATAAACATTAGATGTTAATCGGGCTTAGAGACCCGCAACGATTGAATTTGGAATTTAAATCGTAAAGGTTCGTTAGTAAAAGTGTAATATTTAATTTGGAATTAAATAATGAATTAGAATTAAATGTGTATTAAATTGGATTTAATTATGTAGTTTAATTTAATTCAAGAATTCGTACTTTGAGTACTTATTCGCAAAACGAGTTTGACTCGAGCAAAAATCAAATCGTTGTTTGAACATTGGATGATCACTAATTATCAGATTAATTAATTGGATTAGATTGATTGATAACATGCTTGTATGAATACATGGTTGCGATGCATGAATAATGTATATCGGATGGATATTAGATGGGTGGGGCAATTTTAGAAATTGTTGTAATAAATTTGATTTATTAATTGGACCTGCGTGTCCAGCCTTATCACCTCTATACTCTTTGTATTCTCTTCTCACCTATTCCCCTCAATGTAAATGAGGTTTCTTTAGAAGTGTAGTGTAACGGGTAGAAGTAAATACATGTGCTAGTTGGAGAGAGAAAATGAGAGATTTGATCTAGGATCAATGTAAAGTATCCATCCGCATATTATTATTATTTTATTTCATATGCGCTTTATTATGTGTTTAGAATGCATGTTTAAGGGTGTATGATGATGAGACCTTAACAAAGATAATAAATTGGTTGCCAATTTGCACGCGAAAAACCCCCGTTCAATATTAAGCGTCTTTCCTTCCATTGAGTGATTCTCACTCAAGATCCTAGACGGCATTGGTTTGTTGGCCAAAGTCAAGGCCTTTGTCTGTCGAAGATGTGTTTGAATCACGAAGGCTTTGTTCCATATCGGTGTCTTGTCCAAGTTGTGGTTTGTTGGCCAAAGTCAAGACCACTTCTTGTCCATCGACATTGATTACGAAGCTTTCCATGGTCAATGGGTCGCGCTTGACTGGGATCACTAAGTTTGTTGTGCCAAAGCCAAGGCTTAGTTGATTCAGAGGAAAAAGGTTAGGTAATACATTGGATGTATTGGCATATATAAGATATATGTTTCGGATTTGGATATCCCCCTACCGGACCTAGGAATTGGATTGGATCCAATTGATCTTAGAGATCTACCTAGTTAATTATCATACAATTTTTTGGCCAAAGTCAAGATTGTGTGATATTTAACGGGATCTTAGCCCACTAGGAGACACGGTTTCCCGAGTACTCGACAGAGGGTTAGAGGCTCGCCGAAAAATAGTGGGAGCAAGAATTGAATTTGCAATATTCGTTCAATTACTCACCATACGCGCTCAATCACAAATTATTTCGTCGTTAGATTAAATGTTAGTTGGACTAATATTTAAATTGTTGTTTTTAATTAACAGTTGGACTGTATTATAGTTGATTATATAATTGGATTATAGTAATCAATATATTTGAATTAATTAATTTCAATTTACAGTTGATTTTATAATTGGATTATAGTAATCAATGTAATTGAGGTTAATTAATTTAAATTATATTTGATTGTATAGTTGGACTATAATAATCAATATAATACATAGTTCCACAAATCGTTGATTAAATAGTTGGACTATTAGAATCAAGATATAATTGAAAGATTGACATTTAAAACATAATCCTGGCGAAAATGTGTTTAAATGATTTAATTTTCAAATTGGGAATAAAGTTTCAGGATGGTCCTGAAAAATAATAAGTTATTTTATTTGATAAAATAATATATATTAAGCTTAAAGTAAGCAAATAGTAGAACATGATATTTGGAATATTCATGTAATGATAATTTTAGTGCTTAATCCATTATACTTGTCAAGTAGACTCCTTAATTTCTGAATCATAATTAAGGAATAGATCCTTAAAGTATGATAATGAAATTGAAGGATTTTCATGGATCTGTTTTAGATCTTTGAAATACTATAATTGCAATAAATAATTCTTGGAGAATTAATGACTATTCTCAAGGAGACAAAGTCAAACTTTGCAATTAGGCAAGTAGCGCAAGGCGCACCTTACTTCGATATTCTAGAAACCCGAGGCTTGGACAAAGGCTTCTGGAATATGAAAAGGGCAAAGGCAAAATCATTATAATCTTCTCGGAAGATAAAAGACATATCCAGAATGTCTGCCTAAATGTGGCAAACGGGATCACGGAAGCGCGACTGCCGTTTGGACAAAGCAGACATGGATGAATTGATGACGAGCAAGGCTCTGACTTCAAATATAGTTGTCATAATTATGTTAACTACTAGTATTGAAATTGGATTTTAAATACTTAGTGTGGTACATAATATATATTGATGTTCAGAATCTGTTTTGAACAGGATACTGACTTCTATTGAGATTATATCTGCGAATTGAAAACGGGACGAAAGTTGCTGTTTTAACCGTAGATACCAGAATTTAGGAACTACCTTCGGGTATGTACTTAAATTAGGAAAATGTTATAATGTAACTAGTTTGACTAAATACATTATCTCTATATCAGTGTTTAACCCACTTCGGGTGAACCTTTATATTATAGAACACTAAAGTATTTTATTATATAAAGATGATATTGAGATAAACACATTAGATGTGAATAACAGCATTTATATTTTGAATATAAATAATATCTCAAATATATAACATGATAAATAAATAGCTCAAATTGATTTGATCAGTTAAGAAACCTAATTTTGGCATAGTTGTCAGGGACACTATTAAACAAGAATCGTATATCCACACTTTCGAAGAGTGGGTACTAGGACTGATTTGATTCTATTCAAATAAAGTATACGAATCTAGTTTATTGGGCAAAGTGCCTAAAACACTATTTACTTGGTAAAAGTGCCAGTGCCACCGATCTGTTAGCCCTCGTTCATAGTGAAGCAAGTGGGCCCATGTCTAGCTAGGCTAGATGTGGATATGAATATTTCGTTACCTTTACGGATGTGGCATCGCGTTATGGTTGTGTGTTTCTTTTGAAGAACACAAATCGGAAACTTTCACAGTTTCGACACGAAATAGACAAACAGATCGGCTAAAGTATTAAACCGTCACGGTAAGACCGTAATGGAAAATACTTAAGCAATGAGTTTCTAATATACTTGAAAGAGTATAGTATTCTTTCAAAGAGGACTCCTCCCGGAACACGTCAGTTTGACGATGTGTCCGAACAGGATTAACCGAATTTTGCTAGACATGATAAGGTTAATCGCGAGTCGCTCTGAGCTACCATTTCCTTCAACGGATAAGCTTTAAACAGTGCAAGAACTTATTTTGAATAAGGTTCCATAATAATCTGTTTGACAGATATCATATTAGATATGAACAGGAAAAGAAACCGGGTTTCACATTCCTGAATATTTGGGAATGCTAGGCATACGTTTGGATGATACCAAACAAGAACCCAAATTGGATAAGTGCCAAATGTAGGTTATCCTAGGGATACCATAAGTATAGTACTTATACATCTCACCAGAGAACAATTAGATTGTTGCTCACCATGCGGTTTTCCTAAGAGGAATACCGATATGCAGTGGTAAGTGGGAGGATAGCATAACTCGATGAAAAATCGGAGTAATACTGTTCAAGGCACCGAATCTTAATGGAACATAAATAGTTCATCAAGGATGAGACTATTACCAATAATCTTCGAATACACAAGAACAACGTAGGTCGAAAAGAATCAGAAAACAACCTGGGGTATGGGTTTCTGATCTCACCTCATAAAGATGTCTATCTTTTGAGGAATACCAACTGACTACGTATGAAGAAGTGATACTAGGTATCGACTCCCTATTATGGCAAAGTGCCATATAATCCGAATTGGATTCCATGTAAATCAACTATGTTTGGATACTTGTTGATGTACCGCAAGGCATTGTGCCTATCGGTACTATATGAGTCTTCAAGGAAGACATACATGGAAGGCAACATACCAACGTATAAAGCTAGGCTTTTAACGGAAAGGTATCGTTATCAACATTGTGTTGATTACGATTCAACCTTTTACCTGTTGCCACGGTTAATCCATTTGGATAATGCTTGTTATTCGATCCGTGATAGGATTGAAGCAAGCATTAGGTTCTTGAAATTATCGTTTTGATGTAATCATAATGATTTATGATTTAATTCAAAACGAAAATGATTCTTGTGTAAATAAGAGGGTTAGTGGGAGCGCACTGACAGTGGCTGTCCTATAAAATAATGATAATATGTCATTTCTTGGAAATGATATTCCTATAAAATAAATATCGGCGAAAGCTTGGATTTCGAAATACTCTCCGAGAATTCTTACATTGAAAAATGTACGCGACCTGGTGTCTCATAAGCTTTGAGCATATAGATTCACAAACAGGCCAATCCGAGTGAAAGTCACTGGATTGAGGTTAAGAACATCCGTTAGTATTTTTAGAGAACTAAGGATGCTGTCTTAGTCTATGGAGAAGGAGAACTTGAAGTGACTGGGGTCACTGTAGCAAGTTTCCAATAACCGATAAAGACGACTAAAGTCGCAAACGGTACTATACAGTTTGAATAACGGTACAAATGAGCTGGAAATCTTCCTAGCAAGATACTGTTACCGAATAAACAACAAATGCGGGTAAATTGCAGCAGATGAGGCAGCAATAGAAGCCATCTGGGTCAATAACAAATCTAATTAGATTAGATATAGTTCTGTTAGCAGCTGAGCTAGGCGTCAGCACAGGCTAAAGAATTAATGGTCTCATCAACGATCTAGATACATACTTCGATATTCATCTGATTCTTTCGGATCATACATCGTGGCGAAATGAGGATCGGATAAATCGCATCAAGATGATATTCATACAAATCCGCTAACGAAAGCATTTCTCAGCAATTTGAGCCAACCGTACATAGTTCGGGTGTCAGAGACTAGAGTGACTGGCTATAGGCCAAGTGGGAGATTGTTGGACAATTATGACCCATAGCGTCACTATTTATACAGTTCATGGTGTTGTTGTACAAATTAACTATGTGACAAAGGAGATTGCACTCTTATCATTTGTGATTAGATCACCTAGATGTATAAATGATGAGAGGTCCCTATGATTTGTTCCTGGACAGAGAATGATATTAGACAGTATCAGTCCACGTAGGATAAATCATTAAATATCCCTAGTCAGATTATTATAGAGATTGGACATCGATAAATACCTAAAAGACTAGTATTACACTTGTGCGCGTTTGTGAGGGCCAATCGGTATAGTTCTCATATATTTGGGTATAGGATACTCATGCAAGTGTAAGAGGAGGTTGTGTTTTACCGATTGTACGGGAAACAACTTCGCTCTGGATAGACCCCCCGCAAAATCCCATTGGTAGTATGACCATGTGTCTATGAGAGTCTGCAATCAGGGTAGGTGTATTTGGTCTTAACATGAGACTTGCACTGCTAATACATACGACAATCAATATACTTTAGTTGAGGTCGTCCAGGGCTTTAACCGGTTATATGTACGCCAATGTTGGGTATATTGAGAATCGTAGTGTGTTGGGTGTGATGTCAAGACGGAAGTGTCACTCCAGTCATATGGAGATGATGGTCACGTAGAATACGGAACTCGTTCTCTTAAATGCTCGAGCTATCGGGGTATTATGACTAGGTCATGTATATCCGATTATAGAGACTAGTTACCAGACATCCGACAAGTGCTTCGTACGGGGCAGACACAATTCCAGCCCCAGACCTAGCACGTGAACATCCGATACTGGACGGAAATATGAAATACTTCGGTATACTACGCTTGATATAGATCACATATTCCTATAAGGATATTTCTAGAGAATTGGGTAGGCATGGCGCTTTGCTAGAAGCCAACCTTGTCTTGTAAATCGGTACAAGTGTAGTACGAGTTACTTACGTGTTCGGATAGTCCGACGACCGTATTTACTGCCAACATATCTGGGGATCTCATGGGTCGCTTCCCGAAGATTCACCGATGATGTATGACTCGCACTTTATTAATCTGGGATTAATTAGAAGAGAGAGAAAATTAATCTGGGATTAATTACGGAGATATTTTATCTGGGATAAAATATTAATTAAAAGAGAGATATCGATTAATTTGGAATTAATCGATAAAATAATATATTTGATATATTATTAGAAATTGGATTTCGACGCGGAATTAAAATTAATTTTGATTCGGGTGAACGAATTAATTTAGAATTAATTCGTTAGCGACGTGAATAGTGATTTCGCTAGACATAATCGTTTAATTGCGTCGCGATGGAAAATTCATTAATTTGGAATTAGCGAACCCGAGCCCGGGATTATTTGCGAGCGCATTCGAATTTCGAATTCGAGTGCGGCACACAAGTCAAATCATGCGTCAAATCGTTAGTCACATCAAGCGTCAAATCAAATGTCACTTTGAGTGATGTGACAAGTTGTCACTTGATTTGATTGGTTGATGTAGTAGTTGAAAAGCATTATTGCTTTTGACTTTTGCTTTTTGACTTTTGGAAAATTGAAAAAGTGGTAAATGGTTTAATTTACTTTTTGGAAAATATATAAACCATAATTCATTTTTTCTTTTCCTAATTCTCTCTCCACTTTCACGATTTCTAGGAAACCTTTCTTCCCTCCATTTTCTCTTCTCCCTCTCACGGCTCACTGCCGATTTCTTCCTCAAATTTCTGGTTTGACCGAAAATAAAGGAAGATGAAGAAGTGCTAGCACACCTTGGGTTATACATAGGTGATAGGGAAACTAACACATGAGCTTGGAATCAATTTTGGTGCTTGAAGCTTGGAGCTTCCATGGTGTCTCCCATGGCCGAATCAATGAGGACTTTCACAGCCCAAAGCCGAGCACCGCTGCAGTTCAAAGAGACCAAAACCGAGCTTCATGGAGGAGGCCAAGTGGTTTTGTTCTTCGCATCTCAAACCGTTCAATGTGAGTATGTATTCCGCCTTACTTTTTGATGTATTCATGCGAATTTCTTGCTTGATTTCATGATCTTGGGACCTAATTAGAAACCAACATTTTCTATTCTGCTTTATTCTATACTTGGGATTTCTGCAGTCTATATCTCTGTTTCCTTACCAGAAGGATATCATCTCTACATGTCTCTAGCAAAGTCTAACGCTATTCTTTTATATCCCATTACTACTAAACTAGTACTTTATCTCTTCATCGTTTCATCTAGAAAACTTTTCTTTTAAATCTCTCACTTAAGGCTATTTTCCTCTTCCATTATGCTCGTATACTATATTCAAAGGCTTTATGTTTCAATCTCCCTTCACTACATATACACTTGTTTCCAAAAGTATCTCGAGGCGGACATCGAGGTCTATTTTTATTATTGTGTCTGACGAGGGATGGGAGGGTGGGGCTTGTCCTGGAGTTTTTTGGTTGCGTGTTTTCACTAATTACCCGTGTTGCGATTGCACATGTTGCTTATCCATT